>CALSBZ010038568.1:3022-15317 GCA_943591055.1 Gobionotothen gibberifrons | reverse complement strand
AGATCTGAGTACTTCTACTTTTACTCAAGTACAAGATCTGAGTACTTTCCCCAACTCTGCCACTCAGTGTGTTTGCACCTGTAACAAACAGCTGCAGAAAACACCTCGTGGTGTCTGTATAGGGAACTCTGCCTGATGGAGCCAGTAAAGATTAGCAGCTTAAGTTACATGAAAGATCACCAAATCCAAGCTCCACTGTTTCTGTATAAAAATGCCAAGGAAAACTCAAAACGCTTTTCTGTGTCTAATTCTGTCTAATATTTTACATACATACTTTTTATGAACATACTTTAGTTTTTCTTATGCACAATAGAGCAATGACAATTCAAATGATCATCCAACAGTGCAACAAACAATATACTTATATGTTATATGTGGAGATATTAAGAAAAATACATAAAAGAGTGGAGGAAAATATGGAAAAAGTGCTGCTAAAATGTAGAATATCATAATATATTTGGATAAAAAAATGTCAGCAGCAGTGTACCGAGGAAACAGGTGATCCCCCTCTTTGACATAGTGGAAAAAGCACAGGTGAAGCTAACAACATTAGCTCATCCCAGTGAACCATTACATCATGCAACACACTGGAACAGACTGACCTTAAGGTGAATACAGCCAGTGGTAATGTTAGTAATTACACCTGTGCTTTCCCCCAATACCACATCTGTGTTTGGGATGACATCATGTATTTCCCATCATGCTTCAGCCTGAGCTGGGATGTAATCAGTGTAACCAACAACACCTGTGTGTGGATGTGAAGAGCCTTTATTCAGGTCATTGAGAACACTGTTGAATCAATGGTTTGGTAAACTTGTGCCTATATATGCCGATCACACTGAACATTTAAAATGCCACTACTAATAAACGTAATTCTCTTTTTTATTATAAGTGATAGGCTAAGGGGCGGGACATCTCTAAGCGGTTGACCAATCACAACAGAGCAGGCCAGCTAACCTGCATTCACACAAGGGCAGTTTGGCATAAAGAGGGATTTAGACAGAACACATAAAAAGTGTTTAAATATGCATTTCAGTTAGGCTTTAATTATCAGTTGGAATATTTATAAGGTGCTTGTCATACCCATACAGTTTGGTATCATCAAGATTTATCTTAAAGGTGGGGTAGGTAATTTTGGAGAAACCAGCTTGAGTGCGCTAGAATTTGAAAATACACAACTGGGAAAAATCTACCACTTCCTTACTGAGCCCCTCCTCCAACACACACGAACGCGCACATGACCAATGAGGGCACGAGATAAGTTTGTGCACAGATGGAAGGCTGACAGGCAGGTAGGCCATCCAGTTATTTTAGCCGGGCCGGCTCAGATGATTGGTCGTGCTTTTTACAGCGCCACGGCTTCCACAGATGACATTTTTTAATGGATTTTTTGTCAAAGCACTTAAGATATTCATTGCTATCGGGATGTTAAGAGCATTCCATGGAATATAACAAGAAGTGTATCTCGAGCCGGTTTCTCAAACTCTCCTACCCCACCTTTAAGGGGCCCTATTAAGGTTTGAGTTTGTTTTCCTTTAGTGTGTTTTTGTGCATGTAAATTCTCCATTGGACTCCTTTGTTTACTTCCGGAACATAGTGACATCACAAGGTAACACTCGTGCTTCTATCGGCTGCATTGTCTGGTAGGTTAAGGGGCGGGACACCTTTTGAGTGGTTGACCAATCACAACAGAGCCGGCCAGCTAACCAATCAGAGCAGACTGGGCTCTGGTTTCAGACAGAGGGTGAGAAGAGGTGCTGCAGCACAGGCAGTATGAGAGAAATAAAGAGATGTTTGAACATTGTTTAAAATGAAATGTGTTTTAGGTTGACTTTTAAAATCTGTCCAAGGACTACAGATGAAAAATAGCCTCTTGGCTAACTCTGGCACATTTACAGAAATGTTCATTAATGTGCACTGTCCCTGTTAAATAAATAAATGAATAAATAAATAAAAACATTAAAGCATGGAGACAGGTCGTGGAGACACTACATACTGATATGAACCTGGAAATCAGCAGAATAGGGCCCCTTAAGTGTTTCTGCATGTAAACGGTCTGCAGTCTCAAACCCTCAAAGTACTTTATTCTAGTAGACCTCAACAATGGAATTATGATCAGGAGAAATGTCCATGACATGGGACCTTTAAGTTAATCTAAAATGGAAATGGCTTCTTACTTAAACACAAGGACACATTAAGCCTCAAGCGAGCACTTCCTCTCATTTTCCATCCTGTAGGTAAATGACTTTCTCATCCAAGAATCCCTTCACTTGTTATTATGAGTACACTTCAGGGTGAGTGCTCTCTGACGTGCACCCGTTACCCTCTGATGGGAACTATACAGCAGGTCGGCCATGATGGAAAAACCACCTCTGAGGGGTTCGTATGTTCATTCACTGAGTGGAAACACTGCACAATTCAAGGAAGCTCCATCTCTGAGAAGCCCTATTGTCTTAAATGGCAGCCGGCCCAATTCTGTGCTGCTATTTCCCCCAACTGTGAAGCACAACTCCTCAAACCTGAGGTGACCTAATCGCCCGACCAGCTCCAGGATCACTCAGTCATAGCCTCCTTTAAAGGTCCCCTATTATACTGTTTTTCATCAATATATTATAGTTCTCAGATATATAGAGAACATGTCTCTGATTGGCTGAAACACCAAACAGATCATTGCAGCATCCCATAATCCCCTCTGTTTCAGCCCTGTTTCCAAAGTGCTGATTCTCTGTCTGTTACTTTAGATGAAAATAAGGAGCCCCTCCCCACGCCCCTCTGAGAGACATTTGGTTACAAAGAACTCAATGGTGCTCTAGGAGGAGATTCAGGTGATAAAGGGGGGGGGGGGTTACCTTGGTTGCTGATTGGCTAATGGTTACACAAGACAAAACATCGTTATGACATCATAAAGTGGCCAAAATCTGATCAGCTCATTTTCCGACAGGTTTTTATAGAAATGGATCAGGACAAAAAGAGAGAGAATCTTTGTTCCTGAAACTTTCAGAGTCTCTTTCCACAGAGGGGACACATGTTGATGTAGAAGAGACATGGAGAAGAGGGGACACATGTTGATGTAGAAGAGACATGGAGAAGAGGGGACACATGTTGATGTAGAAGAGACATGAAGAAGAGGGGACACATGTTGATGTAGAAGAGACATGAGGAAGTGGATTTTGCATAATAGGTGACCTTTAAAACATCCACCTCTGGCCTTTTTTCAAATGTGTGCATGTCGGAAATGTATTGCTTTACCAAATGTTCCCTCACAAGAAGTACAAGAGATCTAAGAATTAGAGCTTTTGTTTTTAATACACAAACTGTTCCACTCTTATCCCACATGAGAAAAGAGTTTGAGACGATGGAAGCAGAAGGGTGAGTGTGCTTGTTGGAATTTGCATGTGATTTGTTTCGTGCAGGAGTTGCATTGTGATTCATCCCTCGTGAATTTGCATCGTGGTAAAGTCTTCATGAGTCCTGCCTCGACTCCAGCACACATTCCACCGTCTGCTCAGTAAAGTGGAGCTTGTTTTGCTCCTTAGCCCCATGGTTACTAACGGAAAAATGCAGCTGCGATGCTGAGGTGTTGATTGGCTTGTGGTTTACCTCACCAATACTACACAAATGATTGATGGTTCTGGTACTGCGGGGGGAGGCTGATGTGTAGCAGATCATGGAGGATAGACAACAGCAGCATGCTCCACTTTCCACAGTCTGTAGAGTTACTACAGCAATCGTATTGGACATGAGTAACTCCATGGTACTTAAGAAAAGGAGAAACGATGCCAGTCATACTGTAGGAAAGTCAATGATGTCTATAACACTGATGCAGTTCGCTCCACCTACATGGTACTGTTTGGGTTCCAGGCAAAAAGAAATTCCAAGAATAATGGCTTGCATTGCTTTAAGCCCCTGTCACACTGTCCCGAAATTGACTCCCGATGGACACACGATAAAGGAAATGTTCAAATTCGGCTCTGATCGTAACAGCATCGGGCCATTCGTGAGGGCATCTTAAGCCATCGAATGACCGCCGGTGGAGTTTCTCAGGCTCCGGCAGCAACTTTGTGAGCGGCAACTTCGTAAGGCACTCGAGAGGGCATCTTGTCAAATCGTGAGGGCATCTTGTCAAATCGTGAGGGCATCTTGTTATCATCGGTGCCATCGGGCATTCGCCCTCACTCTGATCGGGGCGAATGCCCGATGGCACCGATGAGAACAAGATGCCCTCACGTTGCCCTTACGAAGGGCAAAATTGACACACGAATTCAAAACGAAAATGAACCTTCGCAAGGTCCTTCGGCAATTTTTTGGCATGCCAAAGATTTTGCCACCGCTCACGAAGTTGCTGCTTACTTAATATCTTCTACATATAAAGACGGATAAAGTAAAGAACAAAGTCTGAAAATATCAGTACAGTATCATAGTACTTTAACATAATTGTTTTTGTAACTTTCGTTGCAGTTGTATGTCTTAAATGTAATGTAAATGTTGCCTTCGTGTGTGGTTCGGGGCCATCTTCGTGCGAAGTTCACAAATCCATATTCGTGTGTCCATCAGGTGTCAATTTCGGGACAGTGTGACGCGGGCATTACAGATGTCATTGAAATATGAAAAGCCAGACCATTTGCCAATTCTCTTCATCGTGCAAACCTAATTCAAGAGACCTCGCATGCTGGTTGCACATGGCTGTTACAAGATGTTCAAGAACAATCCCAATGTAGAGTTTACAGTAGACTTCGACCCCTTCAAAGACTTCCATAGGATAAGACTTGAAATTAGTTCACATTTAGCGCAAAAGCAGTGGCCAGCAAATGTGGAACGCGGCTTACTGAGTCATGTGATGTTGCCATATATATGCTGTTATGTTGGGTGATTCTACTAGGATGTGTTTGTACCAAGCCAAGGAGGTTGGTAGCACCCAAAGTAGCCAAAGAAGGGCTATCCGGTTTTGGAGAACAGGTGTTGTTGGAGCTATATATCTCTTTATATTATTTAATAGTTTAACATTTATTTTCTTGCTGTTTATAGTGTTTATTGTAAATGTATTCTTAGTTAGTGTCATAAGTTAAAGTAGTTTCTATGCTCTTATTTTGAAGGCATGTTTTGGGCACTGGGTGATTAGAGCACTTGGTGTAATTGTATATATTGGAGACAGGTGGGTGGTGGGTGCCAGAGCACTAGTAGGCAAACGTTTTTTTACGCATGTTTTAAGGACACCCAAAACAGTGAAGATTTTTGCAAAAATGCCTTGGTTACGAACTATAACTTGACCAGTCTTACTTTCTTACTTTTTGTATAAAATGTTCACCTGAATATAATTTAGGATGTTTTGCAGTGTGGTTTGTAGTTTTTGCTCTTTGGGTTATCCCATGCTTTGCTGTTCACAGAGCCATTCTTGCAACTATTTTAACACAAGTACACTCTATGAGTATAGTTGCCTAAAAACAGGTCTAATAGAGTCTTTAGGGTTCTTTAGAAACGTCATAAACCATACAAATCCACAACATAAATCCAAGTCATGAATGTACAGTAGGGCAGCATCAATGCAAACTGTTTCCAGTGAGTCAGAATCACACGAAGAGATATGAGAGATTAAATCAATAGTAATTGATTAGGAATTTTTGTTTTCTGTTTCCATTGCCTTAAAGGTGACCTATCATGCAAAATGCACTTTTGTACGTCTTTTATACATGAATATGTGTCCCCGGTGTTCCAGGGAACTCACCAAGTGTCAGAAAACACAACCCTCTCTATTTTCCTCCATACCCAAATCTCTTAAAAAGGGGCTGCAACGGATCTGATACAGACTGATCCAGATTTGAACACTTCTATGACGTCACAGAAGTGGCGCTACGGCTATTGGGCCAACTCCACCAATCAGGAGGAGACAGCCACGGACATTGCCGTTCGAAAACGCTGGAGACGCTGTAGTACATATGCCAGGCCTGTAGATGGTGCTGTTCTCACAGAATCAGCCCATGAAAAGACAGTGTTAAATTGAGCGAAATGAGGAATGGCTAAAATGCATGATCTGTTTGGTATTTTGAAAAATTAAAAGTATAAATATGCCTTATATAGGTATGGTCCTACATATATATAGCCTACCATATCCTACCAATATAGCATGATAGGTCCATTTTAAGATACAGTAATCTTTGTGGAGATACCACATCAAACAGAGACTGATCACAACGGAGAAGTTTCATGATTGTATGCCGGGATTGCAACACAATTTACTGTTGATCAGCTTCGGAACAGAAACTGTTTTATATTCATACAGTTATGTGTCTTAAAAAGTTCAATATGCCAATCTTTGAATTGTACCATTTTGTCCTGTAACAAAGATTGCTGATAGACCAATCACATGTCTTAAGTGTCTAAAAACTGTACATACACATTCTTACGCAGCGTCCACACGGCGGCGTGCGTTGAAGCTTGCCGGTGGGCCTGTCTGAAACTTGACCAACAACCAATCACATGAATCTCCCGCCCCGGACACACAAGGACGCGGTTTGATTGGCTAGAGCTTGTACTGGCATATGATTTGATTGGCTGACGTTTCCGTCGAAGCTTCAAAAGTAGAACATTGCTCTACTTTCGAAGTGAGCAACGCGAAGTGACGGAACCACAATGCAGTTCGGCAAAGCGGGACGTCACCCCATTCAAAGTGAATGGGCAGAAGCGTTGAACGCCGCCGTGTGGACGGGCCGTTACGGTAGAGCAGGGGTGCCCACTGTTTTTCAGCTTGGGAGCTACTTTTAAAATGACCAAGCCCAAAAGATCTACCTACAGGGCCGCCCCTGCCCAATCTGTGTCGCGAGCGCGAGGGGGGGGGGGGGGGCTAGTGGAGTAAACGGCGGATAAACTGTGGCACGCTTACACTAATTGCGTCGCATAAGCGCATAATAGTGCGCCGCATTTGCGCTTCAGATGAGGAGGTGAGGCCCCCTTATAACTGCATGAACCTGCATGGCACAATACAACTCAGACTGGCTTACCTGTACGTCAATCAAGTGGCAAATGCCATAGTAAGGATGGATGATAGGCTAACTTTTTTTTTCCAAAGCCATGCGAGCTACCCACACTACCTTTGGGATCGACGTAATGGGCACCCCTGCGGTAGAGGCTGTAGGGTGAGTATTACTTGGAATCATATCTCAATATGCTTATCATAAAAGAGTAATACTGCCAGAGAAGTTGTTGAGTGTGTCTTCAAGCACTTCAGCTGTATTTCTTAAGAGGAAAACACTTTTTTATTTTTCTATTGCGGCTTCTTTGTCTCATATGGTGCGCCAAACTAATTGCCTCATTGCTGCTACCTTTGGCCCGGAGGGTTGAAAACGTAGTGGGTGTTTTTTAACAAACGGCCACTAGGAGCAGTGAGCACATTCCACATTCAAAACAAACATTGCCAAGCTACACAAAGGGTAGATTTAAGCTTTACAGAAATGTCTTCAAAACTGTTTTCAAACCGTTTTTTGGCAAGGTGCAAACACCTGAAGATGATCTCACCTCACATTCTTCAGATCATGTCCAGGCTGCTGAATCAAAACCAGTTATTATACTTAATTTAAGAATATGCTTCAGCTACTAGAGGGATTAAAGTACCGAGACAGAGAGTCAGAGCACCCTGGTAACATAACTTTGACATAAGAAACATCTTAGATCAGTTCAGGCATGCAAAGAGAAGAGTGGAAGGGAGTTTCTTTTCTTTTATCAAATCACTATGACGTCGGATTAGATGAAAAAGGTTGATTCAGGTATGCAAGGACGGAGACATTGAAGTGAAGTAGCTTTCAGTCAGACTGTGATGCACTCCAGAGTGTACAGAACACATTCAAAGATCTTCATTCAACATTCAGCCCTTCATCTTTGAGTATTATATGTATTAAGGGACGAACTCCAAATATTAACCTTCTCATAAGAAACGTTATTGTTTAGATTAAAATTCAAAATGTTAACCATTTTACAGATGTATCTCGTTCTTTAGGATCCATTATCCCTGGTTAAACACAGACCTGAAATCCTGTCGTATGACGATGACATCTTCAGCCACAACAGGCATCTCAACACAACTGGTATGAATGCCAGCTCTCTGAAAATTCAATAACTCACCACCCACATTCCTGCTGAGAGGGAGTGAGCAGGAGCAATTCATTTCTATGGAATGCCATTATAGAGAAGGCCTGGTATTACAGACTGTGATTCAGCCAACAGGAGTGATCATGTTCTACGATACAGTCAGAAAGGTGTGTGTGTGTGTGTGTGTGTGTGTGTGTGGGTGTGTGTGTGTGTGTGTGTGTGTGTGTGTTTCACAAGTTCGAGTCTGTCTCTTTAAACCACCCAGGTGTAACTGATGTTGTCCCGCAGAACGTCTTGGTTTATGTCTCAAAGACATTTGTAATGCAACGGATCATCATCAGAACTCACAGTCTTTCTTCAAGTCTCACCAAACACCAAAGACTCGTCAAAGAACTGCCAATCAAGATTTAGTGTCTTAGTACCACAAGTTTAGTCTTCGTCCAAATCCTCCATATCAGTTTAAATGTCCTGCATTTCTTCTTTGTCTGCAATTCACTCTCCATTTTATCCCTTTGAAATCCTTCACCATGCTCCCCCGTACACCTTTGTATATTCATTCCGTGCATCTGTCCTTTTCATCTCCATTTCTTTCCAAACACTTTGGCTTGACCCTAACCCTAACCCTAACCCTAACCCTAACCCTAACCCTAACCCTAACCCTAACCCTAACATGGTCTGGTCATTACAGAAGAGCTTTGATTTGAATTACATCATTTCATGTTACTCACTTCTTTCCCCCTTCATCACCATTGCCTACTTTCTGCGTTCATATCTTCCTTGTGTAACTTTTTGCGTCCCTGATCTCTCCCAAACACACTTGGAATAAACCTAAATATAAAACACTGAGGGGCCAGAGATCTGTTGGTTTGGATCACATGGCATCCAGATTTTCACTTTCTTCTTCAGACTGAAATAACCCTGAGCCAACAGAACATTGTGATCCCAGTTTGGAGATTACAATCTGTACCCATTTACCAAATGTTGATAAAGGCAAAGCTGAGATAAGGAGACATTTAGCTGGAATGGCTTGAAAATGTTTGCTGCACCCTCCCCAGTGTCCATAAACATTAATATAATGATTGTATTAGTTTGAATTGTAGTCATATTCACAGGCAGCAGAGAGGCGTCAATAGCAGGTGTGTCCAAACTTTTTCCTCCGAGGGCCATACACAGAAAAATATACGAAGGGCTGGGCCCCTCACTAGAGGTGAGGTATATTGCCATATCAGTTAAGATATAAGTTAGCAAAATCAATCAAATGTACAAAATGTATGCTTGATACTTGAAAAAAACAGCCTACACCACAGCGCAGAAGTCCGTTTTTGCGTACATATGATACGCTGATATTGCACCTCAAACATTAAAACAAAGAGCTCTGTGGCTTCAGGCTTGATCGCCGTTCCAATGACAGTTTTAATGTTTGCGGTGCAATAAACGACACAGCAGCTTATTGGGTTATGGTTAGGGTTAGGGTTAAATAAATGGCAAAGATATGTAGAAAATAAACGCATTTAACAGCTTATTGGGTTATGGTTAGGGTTAGGGTTAAAGGGGACCTATCATGCAAAATGCACTTTGTGATGTATTTTATACATATGTGTCCCCGGTGTTCCAGGGAACTCACAAAGTGTCAGAAAACACAACCCTCTCTCTTTTCCTCCATACCCAAATCTCTAAAAACGGGGCTGCAACGGATTTGATACATGTGGATTTTTGATTTGCTCATCTATGATGTATTATAGATGCACTCCGCCTGATTGGTCAACTCTCCACCTATCAGGGGAATGAGAGGTTGGGCCACGGCCGGCCATTGCCGCTCGAAAGCGCTGGAGACGTTGTAGTACATATGCCAGGCCTGTAAGTGGCGCTGTAGTCTGCCACAAAAGCAGCCAAGAAGACTTCCCGCCCATAGTTACCATGTTTACCCTTCTGTTTATTCTCCCCTCTGGCTCTTTTTCTTCCTCCCCGAGGCAGCTCCTGCTGCTGTTATTCAATGCAATCCCTCCCTCGCTGTAATTCTCTCCGGTAGTCCACCAGCAGATGACAAACACCCACTCTCTCCACCTCTTCCAAGGAACGTGAGGACCGTGCGGCAGAGTTTCAGTTTCAGTTTCTTTCGCCGGTCAAGATGTCGTTAAAGTTGAAATCTTCCGGACAAAATTAGAAAAGTGCCGGTCAAAGGTCTTCTTTGTTATTTATTGAGCTTTAAAACAAATGAATAACGACTCTATATAATAAAACACGGAGGACGGAGATCTTTTTTTCTCCCCCTCTTGACTTCATCAGAGCACGGCTCCCCTGTCCTGCAGGGGGGCGTGGTCTCCTGCAGGGGGGCGTGGTCAGCTGCAGCTCACAGAGATCAGCCCCGTAGACAGCACACAGCACATAGAGCGAAATGAGGCATGGCTAAAATGCATGATCTGTTTCGTATTTTAAAAACAGAAACGTATAAATATACCTTATATAGGTATGGCCCTACAATATATCATTTAAATATAGCATGATAGGTTACCTTTAAATAAATGGCAAAGATATGTAGAAAATAAACGCATTTAAGATACGTTCATAACAAACGTAACGTGGGCGTATCATATGCACGCAAAAACGGACTTCTGCGTATCTATTGCACACCTTTGCAAAGTCGTGTCATTTATACGCAGACTGAAGAGAGTGGGCTGGGTTTGTACATATATATTTAAGAAGTACATCATAACAAGCACAAGTTTAATATATGAGCCATATTTCATTGTACGTTTTGAATTAGCTGAGTGCCGATTCAAAATGGCCGTAGTTTGGACACCCCTGGTCTATAGGAAAGAAAAATAACCATCACTACTATCACTAGTTACTTGTATCAAAGTACTTTTACTTATACTTGAGGAAAAGTTATAGTACTCCTTCTATCTTTGCATTAGTCTGTTTTGCAAAAACTCCTTGTGAGTCGCACTCTCTCTGGGTAGAGCAGTATTTTATTGACCTGAACCTTCCTCATGTTGACTCTACGTCTCCTGGTTACTGTTTGCAGTTCGTGATAAGTTCACCAGTCAATGACTCCGTCTCACAGATGGCAATATTTGCTTCAGTTAAACATCCTGGCAGTACAAGCCACGTTTAGAGTCATCTGAAATATGAATACAGACCACCTTGCATTGTTTTTACCTCATGGAATCAAACCCCTGACGCAGGACTATCTCATGTTGAGATAAGGTTAGCCATCCATCAGGTCAAGCAGAGGATGGAAGTAGTGGAAATACTCCGTTACTGTACTTAAAGGTCCCATGTCATGGCCATTTCTACTGATCATAATTCCATTGTTGAGGTCTACTAAAATAGATTTATATTGTTCAATGTTCCAAACTCACATTGGTTTCTCATACAGCATCTCTGTATAGTCTGTGTATTCACTCTCTGTCCTACACGGCTTGTTGGAGCTCCAAAGATTGGTGTACTTTAAGGGTTTGTGACTCTGCAGACCGTTTACATGCATAAAAGCTATAACACACAAGGGGACGGTTAATAACCTTTAAGTAAAAAATGTTGGCATCAGTACTTTACTCCACTACTTCTTTTTCTGACGACTTTTTACTTTGACTTCTTACATTTTGAACCCAAATACCTGTACTTTCTACTTCTTACATGTTGAACCCAAATACCTGTACTTTCTACTTCTTACATGTTGAACACAAATACCTGTACTTTATACTTCTTACATGTTGAACTCAAATACCTGTACTTTCTACTTCTTACATGTTGAACCCAAATACCTGTACTTTCTACTTCTTACATGTTGAACTCAAATACCTGTACTTTCTACTTCTTACATGTTGAACCCAAATACCTGTACTTTCTACTTCTTACATGTTGAACACAAATACCTGTACTTTCTACTTCTTACATGTTGAACACAAATACCTGTACTTTTTACTTCTTACATGTTGAACCCAAATACCTGTACGTTCTACTTCTTACATGTTGAACACAAATACCTGTACTTTCTACTTCTTACATGTTGAACCCAAATACCTGTACTTTCTACTTCTTACATGTTGAACACAAATACCTGTACTTTCTACTTCTTACAGTACATGTTGAACCCAAATACCTGTACGTTCTACTTCTTACACGTTGAACACAAATACCTGTACTTTCTACTTCTTACATGTTTAACACAAATACCTGTACTTTCTACTTCTTACATGTTGAACACAAATACCTG
>CALSBZ010038566.1:43338-72144 GCA_943591055.1 Gobionotothen gibberifrons | reverse complement strand
AAGCCTCGATACATGCTTCACAAAAAGCTTCGGGGATTACTCGACACACGCTCCGAAGCCTCGGCGCAATACGTAACATCACTAGTAGGAGGTTGAAGATTTAGGTCATCTTTGGGTACCTGCTACATTTCACCACATCAATTCAATTTAGACAGACTAGGTCATTAGATTGTTGCCACCCCTGTATTGGTTTTGTTAACATAGTAGATCAGATAGTGAGAGCTTTTCATTTGTTTTCTTTCAAATGATACATTCAGATATAGGCCTTGTTTTGTTGTATTTATGTCTTTAATTTGGCATAATCTTCTTTTGTCTCCTCTTCCCCCTCACTTAAAGAACCTTTGTTGGCATGTTTTATTAATAAAGAATAAAAACACTAGTTTACTTTTATTCTGTCTCTTATTGTGTATGTTGTTGTGTTAGTGTCTCCATTTCCCCCTAGACCCTTTTTTGAGACGTAACGGACGTAACACACTGTTTAATAGAGGCAGACAAACGCCAATCTAAGCAGCCCCAGTGCTTTTTGAAGGTGAAAACCTTACACAGAGGTCACACATGTTTAGTAAAGACGTCAACTAGTCTAACAAAAATGGGTGCTCTTGTTGTGTACAATTTGCAAATAAAAAAGAAAGTATTCTACGCAGGCTAACGCAGTGTTTTTCCCACTCAACTGTCCTGAGTTTCTGCGTTAGGAAACCAAAGCCTGACAGCTATAGTGCTGGTCAGTGGTCTATTTCTGTCCATATATGCACTGAGCCCGGAGCTAATAAAACCTCCGTGCCCTGCCCCGACAGACAGCTGCACAGCCCAATCGGTGTGTGCTGCTGCGCCCCTAGGGGCCAACCCGCCAATCCCGCACTAATGGAGCCTGCAGACCAAAATAGCCCCCCAGCAGTGTATGTGTTTGTGTGGTGTGTGTGTCTTAGTACTGTGTCCTGGGTGAGCTCTAATAATAGAGGCCCGCCTGCTCCTTTAAGAGCCTACTTGTTGCATATAGCCCGACTCCACAAACTACATTTGAACAAAGATGGTTATCAAAGTTTTCCTCGCCTCTTCGTCGGGATCCACTGCGGTGAGTACTCCTGCAACACGACACATTTCTCATTTAAATTAACTTTCCTGTGTGTAAACCGATCAGGACTTTCCTTTAAATGCGCGAAACCTTGAAATGAATGCCTTTGATTTTGCATGCGTAATTTGGATGTTTACGATGGTGAGTTTTCCCCTGGCAGTGTTTTAATTGTGGATTGTAATTAGCGAGTCGATGTGATTCACATGTGGAGCTTTCGAGAACTCCCTTCACGTCCCCCGATATAGAAACGCTTCACGCCACCACCCGGTGTTGCGTGGGAATTTACCCAGTTCAGAAAGAACATTTTCACACTATTTGGCAACTCATTTACCTTGGAGAAAGCGTTTTAAAAGAGGTATGTGTGATAAACACAGCATGCAGGGAGGGGTGAATTTAACTTCTTGATCTACTTTTGGCAAAGCTAAATAAGCAGTTTGAAGCAGGGGTGCCATGGTGGCCCAGTTAGCTCGCAGTGTTGTCTTACAGCTGATTGAGCTGGGTGTTGTCCTCTGAGTCGATTTTGTTTAGCATGTCCTAATTTTGGCTGTCTTCCATGCAGAGTATCCTGGCACAGATGCAAGGTCCTCATTTGATTAGATTATAAACGTTATTGTCATTGCACATCAGAATCAGGTTTATTGCCAAGTAGGTTCACACATAAGAGGAATTCCTTTGTGTATATGGTGCATACATGAACACAGTTAAAGAAAATACATTGCAATAAAAACAAACTATTGTAAAATTTAAATATAGATACATATTTATATAAAATATAGAGAAGTATAGTATAATATAACAACACACTCAGAGAAATAAAAATAAAATGTGCATTATTGTTACGAGAAAGTGGAAAGCTGTGCAGATATTAGCTTTGTATACAAATGTGCAAAATATTCGGAGGGTTGTGCAGGACTGACAGTATTTATGTGAAATAAATAAAAACAAGCTGCATGAGGTTGCAGTATATTCACATTTGATAACAGTTGTTGCAAATGTGAGGCAAAGAACAGATATTTCTTTTTAAAATATGACATTAATATATTTACTGTTAAGGTGCAGGGTTTAGCCTTGTAAACGTTATTATCAGAGGTGGAAGAAGTTCTTAGATTTCTTACTTAACTAAAAGTAGCAATACGTTATTGTAAAAGTACGTTGTTGCAAGTAAACGTTTACTTTAAAATGTCACAAGTATCAGCATCATTCAGCATTTTTCAAAGTTTATCAAGTGAGTTTTAATGCAACATCTGAAAAGTCGCTAAAGCTTTTCAATAAATGTAGTGGAGTAAAAGTAAAAAGTAGCATTAAATACTTAAGAAAGTACCTGCGTAAATGTACTGCGTACCCTCCACCACCAATGTGCTGCAGGTCACCCTTGAAAAAGAGATATTTTGATCTCAAGGGGCTTTCACCTGTTTAAATAAAGGCTACAAACAAACAAACCACTAGTTGTATTTAATATTAAAACAGATGTAATAAATATGTCCAAAAGCAGTGGGAGGTCCCTGAGTGTGAGGTGCTGTGAGGACATGTTTTCATCACAGCAGCATGTAAACAAGAAGTTGAACAATAAATAAGCTGTTATTATTGAGGAATCTGATCGTTTTCGCATTTTAAATGTAAGACTAATATGTCAGAACATAGAGAAAAACAGACAATCATTATTTATATATATGAGTCCAAATTGACGTCTTTATTTAGATTTCCTACAAAATGTCCAATCTGCAGTGATGTACTTGGCAGATATGTTTGATAAACTACTTTCACAACTTATCAATTATATAAGTATTTAAGTAAGTAATTTCTTTTTGGTTAATACACTAATTGTTTGAGGCCTTGTTTGTGTTTATTTGGTGGGACAGGGGACCATGGGAAGCGTCATATTTTAACGATGCTCACAAAATAATCCCAATTTTCACATTTTTAAAAGATAACTACTTCAGTCTTTTTCTTTCTGTGCAACACTTTCTTGAAGTTTAGTTGTTTATTTGTTTGCCTCCCAGATCAAGAAGAAGCAGCAGGATGTGGTGGGATTCCTCGAGGCTCTTAAAGTGGAGTACGCTCAGCTGGACATCGCCTGCAGCGAGGAGAACCGCATGTGGATGAGGCAGAACGTCCCGCAGGAGAAGAAGCCCTCCAACGGCATCCCCCTGCCCCCCCAGATCTTCAATGAGGAGGGATACTGCGGGGTGAGCACACACCCTCACTGCAAACACTCACCTTTTATTAACCAGTGTTTGACCCCTGAGAATAGTAAAGGGCCATTATCGATGGACACTTTTCTAGTTAAAATACCGAATTTACATTATACAGTATGCCACCATTCCACTGTACAGACCTGCGAGTGCACATTATTAGTTAGTAAGAAAATATCAAATTAAATAGGCCCTATTATGCTCTTTTTTTTTTAGGTCCATATTTGTTGCGTGTCTCTACTGTGACATGTTCCCATGCTTTAATGTTCAAAACGCTCTTTATTTTTCTCATTTTCACCCTCTGTCTGAAACCAGAGCCTGATTGGTTAGCCGGTCAGCTCTGTTGTGATTGGTCGACAGCTTAGAGATGTCTCGCCCCTGTCATGTACAATGTGTTGTAGCACTAGCCAATAGAAGCGTGAGCGTTACATAATGATGTCACTTTTTTCCTTGCAGGACTATGAGACGTTCTTCGATGCCAAGGAGGACAACGCCGTGTTTGCCTTCCTGGGGCTGCCCCCTCCCCCCGGCTCAAAGGTTGGAAATGTTTTCTGTTTTCTACTGTGGACAAAAAGAAACTGACTTGTAACCAAAATAATTGTATTTCCTTCCCCCATCGCTGTGAATCTACGATATTGGGACAGCATCAACTGTATATTATGTTGTTAATCAAAGAGCTAATATATTGAAATGTTGCCGGTTAATCTCGATTCTGGAATGGCTTCCTGCAAAACGTCTGTGCATGCGAGTCAGTTTGTAAAGAGATACGTCTTTAGGAGTTTAAATACTTTGGCCAAAATTCAATAAAATCAATAAAACTGTGCCATTAAAATAATTAATTGTTCAAGCAATCATCAGAGTATTAAACAACTTTGACTCCCTGCAATGGGCTTAAAATATAAAAAAAGATAACTGTTAACAGACATGCCCATAGACATGACTGGGCTTCTGAAATGGGCTCTCCCCAAACCTGTTTTACTCATATCATCATGCTCTCTTTTGTAACCTTTAAAATGTTGAAATCGATACAAGACAGAGCCTTTTAGTTCAAATAAACCCTTTAAATGTGACAATATAGAGTGGTGCAGCGATGACACATTTCTGTAGTCCGACCCGACACTTAGCATCTCCCTGCTTCCCTCAATAGAAAGCCATTGGGATTTTTTCATTGGATTTTGGATCATTCCGGCAATAATCTCTGTGACAAACAATCGTTTTTGATACTTATATGTTTTGTTCAGGAGGGTAATCTCCACAAATGAACACCACTTTATGATTTTTTTTCAAGTAAAAAGCTAACGTTAAGGAACTACAGCACGGTGTACATGACTTCACTTCACCACCGCTAAGCTAAAGGCGGCTAATGTTGGATGTGATGAGGTTTAGTCGTCTCATTTAGTCACTTGTTAGCAACCTGTGTTTTTAAAAACCACCAGTGGGGTATGTACTGACATATTTCATGTTGTAGGACAAACTATTAAAATCTCTTCTGGTTCTGTTACCCAAAGACCTTATTTTAAGCTAACAACCAAAAACACATTCAGAAAAACATTTGCTTCCAGACGAGGGAACCAAAAGTGGGAACATGCCAAGTCATCTCCGGGTATTAGGACTCATTCCTGCACCACTCTAATGGGAGTTGAACAAATAATTGGCTCGGGATCTAAACTGTTATTTCAAGCCCTCCTTCTGTATGACACACACATGTTAAACGTGACTGTTTTATTAACACAGGAAGCAGATCAGGCCGGCATTGTGCAGAACGGGACCCACGCTGAGGAGACTAATGCAGAGAACGGGAACGTTGATGACTCAATAGTAATGCCGTCGTTTCTTTATTCCCCCAGCATTCTGTGTTTCTACTCCCTGTATTATCTTTCCTCTTCATTCAGAGTAACTCGACTTGAACATTGACATCTCATCTCATTCCTCCACTCTGTCGTCACTCTGACTAACCTTTTTGTGTTTTGCATGAGTGACACTTTTCCCAATAACACAACATACAGAGTTGTCATTATAACACTGTGACATGCATCGTTGTGTTCGGACTGTCACCGAGGTGTGAGGCGTCATGTTCCTACAAGTTCAGTATGTTTGATTTGCATTCATGTGTTGTTCATTATTTTGGTTTTATTCGATACATACATTTGTTGTGTGTTTTTATACTTCTTGATTCCAGTGACTTTCTAACAATTTCCCTCCAAAAAGAAAATCCCTGCTGGTTTACCTCACTACAGATGACACGCATTTTAGCCCATCTTTGAAAATATACTTCATTCCCTTTCTGCATGTCCAGGATTCCTCATAG
Source organism: Gobionotothen gibberifrons (assembly GCA_943591055.1). Taxonomy (NCBI): domain Eukaryota; kingdom Metazoa; phylum Chordata; class Actinopteri; order Perciformes; family Nototheniidae; genus Gobionotothen; species Gobionotothen gibberifrons. The sequence goes on along the minus strand of CALSBZ010038566.1, from coordinate 66,572 downwards.
GCATGATTTTCTTTTCTCCTTTGTCATTTAAAGTAACTGGTGTTTTTGCACGTGAATAGCATGAAACACAACTGAACATTTCGGCTTAGTTGAACCTGTGATCTGCCTTTTTTGATATCCTACAGAGTCTAACGCAGTGCTGCATGAACAAGCTGAGTTCATTTAAGTTGTCTTTCCTTTCCAGCAAGAGTAAAATACTATAGCTAGCATACTAGTCAGTTAGCTTAGCACAAAGACTGGTAACAAAAAACATCCAAAGATAAGAAAATATGCCCTTCAGCCCCATTATCTCTTTGACAGAATGAAGGGATGATATTGTTAACCCTTAGACCAGTGGTTCCCAAAGTGTGGGGCACTCGGGTATGAAATACTATATGACAGTAAAAAAAGAATAAAGTTTAAAAGGGTGATTTGTAAAATATCCATAAAGAAAAAGTAAATCTGTTTACAGTTCTGTTTCATATGGGTGTTGAGAGATATATCCATAGATCTCTTTTTTTTGCTCTCAAAGTGCACCAGATTGATGCTTTTAACTTCAATATTTAAAAATAAATCTTCCCGGGGGAGCTTGTCCCCGGACCCCCCTATGTGAGGTCCACACACCATCTATAAAAATAGCACTTTACCCCTGCTTACACCTATATGCCTCGAGCCTTCATTGTAACTGTCACACTGTGTATTTGTGTGGGGATTGTTGAAGTAGAAATTTCCACTGTAGCGCCCGGGACATTAATGGGAAACCCTAAATGTTTGAGCACTCTCTATGAAATGTCAAGCTACCCCGCAGCACCCCAAAATAAATATCTGGCGCCGCCACTGAGCCTGACTATTTGTGTTGGGGAGGCCCGACCTTTTTTTTTCTCCAAAGGGGGGGCCCTGACAGAAAAAGTTTGGGAACCCCTGCCTTAGACGCATAAATTGGTCTTTTTGGACCCGGTGAGGTGGTTTTCTTGAAGTATCTTTGTAAATACATTTTTTTTTATCATTTCATATTCCAGCTATTCCTCAAAAAACATGTTTTGGATATCATGCCTTTTAAATTTACATTTTAAGAAATTGTAGTTTTTGTATTGCTACCCCAAGCTTCCATAAGTGGGTCAAAAATGACCCGCATGCATTTTCTATGGGAAAACGTTTTTTTTCGAAATGTAAAAAAAAATTCTAAAATTATAAATAGTGAAAAATTTAATATAAAATATTTCTAGTGTGAACCAAAATATAATACTAAATAACTAAACGTTTTTTTTCTTAACCAAAATGGCATGAAAACACATATTATTCTAATACGGGTCCTTTTTGACCCACTTATGGAAGAGAGTAGGGTCCAGTCACTCGGGCATCTAAGGGTTAAGCATGCCTGATTCTCACCTGTCACAAAAGGTGTCTTTCATTCACGATGCATCATTCCAAACTTAGATTTTCCTAAAGAAAGTATTCACTCATCTCCACCTTTTTAACTGCTGCTACTTCTTCCCCTCCTTCATTTCCCTCCAGGATTGCCTAACACCCACCGTTGATGTTTTTAAACCTTTCCTCTTTGTGCTGTAAAAGCAGTTCCTGAACAACCATGCCAATAATATTTATTTAATTATTACATTATATGTTTTACCTCACAATAAGGAGGTTCCAGTGGAGGAGCGAAATGGGAATTCACACTCAGATGAGGAGCAGGCAGCTGAGGAGGAGGAGGGTGAGCTAGCAGAAGAGGATGAAGCCATGGAGGAAGACGAGGACATGGCTGAGGTAGAGGAGGCGGAGCAGCAGGAGGAAGAGGAGGCTGTGGAAGGAACAGACGAGGTCACGGAAGAAACAGTAATTGCCTCTCAACTACAACCCAACCCTCCGTTTCCCCTTGAATGTTTTTTGAGTTGAATGTCTTCTCCTTCACCTTCTCATCATTCCTGGAATGCTTTTTTTCCTTCCTTAAGCACCTTCACTCTCCCTTTTTAATGTTTCCTTCTCTTCCATTAAGGGGTTTTCTCCTGTTTTGAGTGTCTGTCGTCTTCGTACTGCATTTTCCCGTCAAGTCATCCCTCTGGATTCAGTTGTTTCCTAAATACAAATGTCCTGTTCCCTGTGTATTCAGCACCATTTGACATGTAACCTCTTCATTGCATTTCTTTTTTTTCCCTCCTCGTGTGATTTTATTTAGCTGATGTGACCTCTTGTCTTCCATCCCGCATTTCACTGCATATCCAATGAATTCTAAATGTCCTGTTTAAAGGGTGTCCCACTCTGTTTGGTTCAATAAGCCTGATCTGTGGATGCTGTTGTGTTTCCGTATGCATACAGATTGTGTAATGTATTTAGTATTAACGATTCACAGTCTCTAATACTGTTTTCTCTTCTGTTAGCAGGCCCCCGTAGAGGAGGAGGAGGAAGAAGAAGAACAGGTACGTGTATCAAACACTTACATCTGCTTGCCAGTGATCTGAAAATATTTGGAATAATGACAACCAACATAAACTTGTTCTTCTATTAACTGTCAAATGATTCTTTTAAAATGCTTACATAAAAGCTGTGTAGTATTTCAAAGTAGAATTCTGTAGAACTCAAACAAACAATCAATCCTTTTTTCCTAATAATGTTGTGAGTTAGCCACAATGCTAACCCCTAATATCCAGTGTGTTGGACAGAAGATGATCAGCCATTTTCAGAAGTGACTAGAATAACTGTGCTCTGTACTTGCAATGCATAACTTCTAATGTTATCTGTTCAACGTCAGTGGGGTATTTTTCTTATATCTGCATCCCTTCAAGTACTTGAATGTTTGAAAAAACATTTTTTTACTATTTAGTTGCTTCTTAAAACTAATCTTTTCCCCTTCAGCCACCCTTGAGGTGGGGATGCATGTCATGATCGTCAAACAAATTCAGCAGCCTTACATGAGAAAAGTATATATAAAAAAAGGAAACATTTTGGAAGTGACATTATTCACTCGCAACATGTAGGGACAAGGGGATGTTGGGAGTGAGGGAAGAGGGGATGTATGGAGGTTGGGATGAAGGGTGCTTGGGAGGGACGAAGGATCGAGGGGATAGGGATGAAGGGATGAAGGGATGCAGGAAGGTTTAAGGGAGTGAGGGATGTTTCAGACACCGTCTACCATGTCTTCTTCCCGTTGCTGCATGTAAATAATGGCATGATTCCTCAGTTTGTGTTCCAGTCCATTGAAACCACCTGACTCACTTCACATCGGTTTCAGGCGTCCCTCTGCTGGTCTTCACAGCAGTCTTGTTCCTCATGCACGCACCTTACAGCATTTTGTAACCCTATTCTTTGCCCTTTTTTTGCTCCATCTCTGGGTTTGCTCCCTCCAGGAGGAAGAGGATTTGCAATCAGAGGTAACAGTGCGTCGGTGACCGCCTCCGTGTAGTCTTCATCAGTGTGGGTTTGATGGAGATCAGGGAAGGCTGCTCTGCTTGGAGTGGTCTGCTGTTCTCATTCATCTTTAAACTCACTTCATCTCTTCATCCCTCTACTCCATGTTTGTTTCCCTCTTTTTCTGCTAACATCCTCTTCCTCATTTCTTCCCAGTTTCTGTAGCTGCTTCCTGACAACTATCCCCATATAGTTTCCATTTCCATTCTTAATCAGAAGACCTTTTATGTTGCATGCCAGTGGTGCTCTTTTGCTCCCAACACTAGCTGACCTGCTATCTGTTATTCATTTCTAGGAGGAAGAAGAGCTGCTACAGCTTGAGGTAGATGTATGCGTTGTTTTCTTTACCTACCCCTCTCTGTTTCCTTTTCTTGCTTTCTTTGCCATCCCCCTCAAACATTCCTTCACATTTGTATTTCACACTAGTACACAGTAGACCTAACAAAGAGTAAAATAAAGTGCAAAGACGAAGACAACACTGGTGGCCATACTGAGAGTATTTGCTTGCTGCCTCAAGTGTGTATTGTCTTTATCCACTCACATATGCAGTGATGATTAAAGTATGACCACCAGTGCTTGTCAATAAGCTTTTTCAAAGACTTAATTATGTAATATACTGAATAACGTAAAGTCACATTGTCTGATTCTCGTATGCGTGCAATTAAATTACAGTATGTTCCCAAGGGTGGATGCTCTTCTGCATCCTTGTTTGCATTCACACAAGCACATCACACAAGAATGTAATTTCCACTTCCCTTTCTTTAAACCATCTTTTTGACCCACGCAGTCACTGAAATCTCGCTAAACAGCATCCTGATGAGAGAATATTGATATACAATTATTTAGTTATCACATTTTCCACACTGAAATACATTTTATAAGAAGCAGTGTGTGCTTAGTGGACTTTTTATAACAAGTGCAATATAACATTGTACAGGCTACTTCTGAAGCCAACCAATGCAGTTGCCTGCAAACAGAGTTGGGAGGGTTACTTTAAAGATATAAGCGTCACAATTACCTGTACAAAAATGTAGTTTAAGTATCAAAATATAAAAGTGATTTATCCTGATTACTTTTGGATTGTATCAAATGCAAAGTGAATAAATACAAGAGAAAATAAATATAATTCTATTGGCTAGCGCTTCAGCACATTGTACGTGATAGGCTAAGGGGCGGGACATCACTAAGCGGTTGACCAATCACAAGAGAGCCAGGCAGCTAACCAATCATAGCCTGCTGCAGCACAGGCAGCATGAGAAAAATAATAAACATGTCACGTTAGAGGAACACAATACTAATATGTAGGGCCCCTTAAACTCTGAGTTATCTCCCTCAGTTCAGACTTCACTAGATCCTAGGATTTAGAAAAAAAGACATCTGCTTTTCTGAGACATTCCAGCCGCTGCCTGATCTTCTGAATGCTTCCCTGCTGTGCTTTGCTTTGTCTTCTTTCCTCTCTATCTTTCCCATCTATTTTGTCCAACCTCTTTTTCAGGAGCAAGACGAACAAGCCAATTGTTTCCCACTCTCCTTCTTTTGTCTTCCTCTGTGTGCTGCATGGACCATTTTGTATCCATTTGTAGATGCCTGATGATGTGCAGCATGATACATACGACAATACTCGGTGGATTTAGTTTAGAATCCAAAAAATGTGGGTCGATATACAGACCATTATTGCGTTTATCTTCTCTCATTATTTGTTAAACTCACTAAGTCCCACATGCTTTCTTCCTCTTTAGGAAGAAGAAGAAGCTGAAGTACAAGAGGTATATTTGACCAACCATGATTCATGTTTTGTAAACCATTTGAAGATTTGTATGCATGATCTAATTGCATACAAACATTTTGACTGTCTCTCTCCACAAGGACAAATTGTGTGTGATGCATTCCAGAGCACATTATGGGATTGTGACTCAGCTCTAAATTTCACTGTTGAGCGTTACTTCAAATATGGCACCATGAGACATTTGTTTGTTACTTCAGTGTTGTTGACATTTGTTCTCAGTCTGCCAGCACATTTTGTTGTTGTGATGTCTTGGAGCAGGTGGACAGATTTGTTGTTGTCTAACTCTGCCTATGTGTTGCACGGAGGGGACACTCTGACCTACGGAAGACGATTAGGGCCACATATGAAAAAAAAAAAGTTGAAAAGTCAGATTTCTGTGAAAAAGTGAAATTCAGAGAAAAAAATGACATCCAAAATATAGTCAGAATTTTGAGAAATAATTTGAAATGTAGTTTGTTTTGGATTCTGAGCAAAAATTCGATTTCTTAGGGAAAAGTCAAATTCCGAGAAAAAAGTTGAAATCTGAAATAAAGTCCGAATTTTTGGAAAAAGTTGAAATGTAAAAAAATATCTGATTCTGAGAAAAAAGTCGATTTCTGAGGATTTTTTTTAAATTCTGACACAAAACTTGAGTTTTGAGAGGAAAGTTGAATTCTGGTTAGTTATAAAATAATGCACATCACCCTAATCCTCTTCCGCACTGACCTGAGAGGGGGACACGTATTCTTCTGTTTTTTTCATGTCTTTTGTGTCTTGAGCACTATGAAATAAGTGCATGTGACATGTTCTATAGAAGATGGAAGAGATTAAGTATTTCTTGATATTAAGGAAGACTTGGAGGAAAAACATAGTTACATCAGATGGGAGTGTATCGATGTCCCCAGGGTGCTATATCCCCCAGTTCAATAACCTGTTAGTATGCCCAGTGATGGAAAAAGTCACAGTACCTATACCAACTTTTACAATACTTTGGTTAAAGTCCTGCATTCAAAATCTTACTTAAGTAAAAGTACATAAATATTAGCATCTAAATATACTTACCATAAGTACTTGTGATGTGAAATAGCCCATTTCAGAATAATATGAAAGGACTGGATCGTGATTATTGATGCATTAATGAGTTGATCCCAGTTTGTAAAGGTGGAGCTACTTTTAATTACTTTATATAATCGAAATGTATTAGTTGATTTACATTTTGTATAAGCTAATAATCTGAGTCTGTCCTCAAAATTGTACTTAAGTACAGTCCTTGAGTAAATGTTAATTGCTAAATAAATTGCTCAGAAATGTTTTTGTCAAGGTCATGGGTTCTAGAAAAGGATCAATGTAATCCATTACTCCCCAAATCTGCTGACAGTGTTCGGCCCTCACTATTTAAAGTAGTAGGATTGGATGTTGTTTACTTCAAGATGGCAGTCATCAAACTGACCTGATGTATAAGGTGCTCCACTTTAAGCCCCACTCCTGTGTCACCTCAGGATAAACAGAACACTTGAGGTCATTACTTTCATTAATTGTTGACACCGGACCTCTCTCAGGTTTCTTCTTCTACATTTTTAACCCCCCCCCCCGTCGCTATAAACACTAACATGTGAAGTCCTCTCACCCTCCTGTTGCTTCACATGACTTCAAACAACCTCCTTCTACTTCTAGAACTACTACTACTACTTCTCTCCTTTTTTAATTTTTAAACTTGGCCAAGGAAGAAAACTTGAAACACAGGTAGTACAGAGTGGTGCAGTAATGAGTCCAACAACATAGAAATGAGTCAGCATTTTGCCACTTCCTGTCCCCTGGTGTGGAAGTCAATGGTTTTCTGGATGTGTTTTTGGTTGTTAGCCTGAAATAAGGTCTGTGGAAACGCAAGCAGAAGAGATTTTAACATTTTGTTCCACGACATAAAATAATTGAATAATCTGAATTTGGTTCAAATTGACAAACTACAGGACTAAAATGCTCTTACATGTATAAAAACTGAATATCAAAATAACCATAATGTAATACTGGGAAAGGTCTATTAAAAAGTATTTGATACTTAAAGTGCATTTAGCTGATAATAAACATTTACTTTATATTATTCTGAAATAAGCCATTCTGCACAACGAGTATTTTAACTGTTGGTACTTTAAGTATAGTGTCATGCCAATACTTTTGTATTTTTACTCAAGTAAACAATCAAACTATTTCTTCCACCTCTGGACACACTGTTGTGTTTTTAATAACAGGAACGCTGCTTTGCTTTTTCATACCATCTGTCTGAGGAATCATGGTTTTATTTGTGCAACAAACTAAGCAGATCTAACTGTAATCTTTTTTCCTAAATCCACTAAGCTTAAAGTCCCATCGCCGAGTGGATCCAGGGTCATGGAGACAATTTTTTTTTGCAACCTAGTGCCAAAATCACATAGCAACTGGACAAGAACCAACTCAAAACACACAGATATTCATTGTTTCCATGTAACAATTTGTTGTTGATATATCATTATTTTCTTTTTACAGGAGGAAGAGGCTGAGTAGTTGACACCAGGGGGCGTCATCGATGTTAAAATGTTAATATCCAGGTACAAATCTACACTCTTCCTTTTGATTCTGTGTTTTCTCTACCACTGGAGGGCAGTAAAACATCATGTGAATCTGCAGTTAACACCACCTCAACATGAGTAGTTCCATTTTTACATTTGGCATTTATGTAACCAGATTAATTAAATTGTTTTTGTGCCTCTGTGACCTTCTGAATAATAACACACAACCTCTCTGCTTTATCTACATTGTATACTGCGCCTTTGAAGCTGCATTCATATCAATGTAATGTTCTTGCCTTTTATATATAAGATGCATACATCTCAAACGCTACCCTGGCTTCACCTTAGGGTTTGTTTTCATGCACTCAGAGGTTTTCAGTCTGAGGAAATAAAATAATGCAGCAGTGTATTTCAAAGGGACCCTTCACTAATGGCTGCATCTGCAAACAGAATACTAGAGATCATCTGTGAGGCCAAAACACATACAAACATCCACCATTTCCATTTTCTTTTTGTTCCTCTGGCGTGATGATAATCCTAATCTTCAAAGGATGTGCTGGGTAGGAGGGTAACTTTGAGAAGCTATTCTGTTTTAATTACTAGTTACCTGTAAACAAAATGTAATCAGTAACCTAACCTACTTTTAAGAGGCCCTATTCTGCTTTTTGGAGTTTTCCCCTCTCCTGTAGTGTGTTATATACGCCTAAAACGCCTCCATTGGACTCCTTTGTTTACTTCCGGAACATGGTGACATCACTATGGAACACTCTTGCTTCTATTGGCTAGCGCTCCAACACTACAGAATACAAAAAGAAAGTGAAAACCATGAAGCAGGTTCAGGCAGTAGGCGTATAGATTCACACTTAAAATATAAAATATTAGCCTACAGTACAGTTTACAAAGAAGACGGCAAACACTAAACGCTCTTTTAGTTATTTTATTAACATAGTAATCGGGGATCAGATGGTCACAGGTTCAAACCCCACTGCAGTCAGCATGTCGTTGTGTCCCTGGGCAAGACACTTCACCCCAAAATTGCTCCTGTGGGGATTGCCCACAGTATTGAGCATGTAAGTCGCTTTGGATAAAAGTGTCTAACTAGTGACATGTAATTGTAAAATTGCTAATAATCCACAATTTTAAGATGTGTAACGGTAATCTGATTACATCTATTTTTTTTAAGCAACTGTAAAGGAAATCACTCCTTTTATCTTGTATCCAGACTATCCCTTTACATGTAATCCATTACTCCAGAAGCCTGTATATGACGCTATGTATTAAGAACCACAGACTGAGCTTTGAAGAAATGCTCGTCTTCTCCCTCACTTGGTAGCTTCCTCCAGACCCTGCGAGCCCCTGTCACGCAGCGTTAGAGGAAGCTGCTAAGTGAGCCTCATGTGCCTCCGGAGCACGTTGGGTGGCACAGGCTCAGCGGTGGTGGCGACTGCCTCAACTGGGAAATATGTGACCTTGTTTCTTTCTTTTTTTTGTTTCAGCCTGAAGGAGCCTCCCGTTCCGTCTCTCCCTGACCCTTTGACGCTTGACCCCCCTCCACCCGTCCCCAGGGACCCCACTGGAAACTGATGGCCATGTGTTCGAACGCGCCAAGTCAAAAGCTAAAGTCCTGACACGCATATCTCGTTCCCTTTTGACTGCAATGTTGACTTAATTTTTATATTTTGCCTTTAGAGACGTACTGTAATGAAAATGCACAGAGTAGCCAAGTGGTGTCGAGTAGCTTTTGTAAAATGCTATTCAGTTATTTTGGTCAAAATCGTATTTCTCATGTTTTTCTTGTAGAAATTCTAACTGTTTTCTAACTGAGAAGAAGTGGATCCTTCGATCAAGTGAATGTACAAATTCAAGACTTCCTAAAGGCCACATGAGGAACATACTGCACCACCACTATCGTTACGTCTGCCAATACTGCTGTCTAATCAATGCACTTTGTTGAATAAGGAGTGAACCATGTGACTAAGACTTGCATGCAATGGAAAATGCAATAAAGTAAACTGGTGAAAACGACTATTTTGTTTTAAACTCTTTTGTTGGCATATTTATAGATCAGATTGTGCAGTGTCAGAAGTGCTGAGGCAAACAGGAAAACACCAAGAAATGCTTCGTCCCAAGAGATGCTTGGAAAAGGAGAGGGGGATGTAAGATACCATAGAAACATGTTTTTCACGGCATTGTAGGTATTTCACAGTGAATGTGTTGTTACGTGAAAAATATACAATAGACTGTTAACAAGAATGAAAAGGAATGTGTTCTTTATTTCCAGCCAAGAGTTCAGAAACCAAAACGTTGGTGAAACTGTACTTATTATTGCAGGAAGTTGGACAAAAACCATATATATATATCTGAGTATAGGACAAGAGAAACATTTGATTCAATATTGGATCAACTTTTTTACAGTAATCTATTTGCCAGGGTGCTTCAGTCAAAACTCCAAATATCAGCCGCATGGCCAGAGATAATGGAAAAGTCTGCAGATCTTGAAAGTCCGCAGCACATTTCTTAGAAATACCCTTGTTTTTTTGAAACATTTCATTAAAAAAAAGCCAGAAATACTGTGAGTAAAGTAATTAGGGTTCATCCACTGCCTCTGGGGAACATGATTGAATCTCATATCTTTATTTCCATTGTGGTAAACTGATTTACCAACGTGATAACGTGGCTAAGAGTTCAATATTTCCAATTTGGTTCCATTAGCACCTCAAACAAGATATGATATAGTACCGTAAGCCATTGTTTATCCATCGAGCTGATGATAATTGAATTATTGCATGAAGTTTTTCAATCACCAAAGTATACAGTTTACAGAAAGTATACAAATACCAACCCCATGGCTAAGAGCTAAAGAAAAGAATAAAAATAGTTCATAAAATAATCCAAAGATACTGACAATTAGGGTTTATCCTCTGGTGAACATGAATTCATTTCATAACCATTCAAAAGTTGTTGAGATATTTTCTCATCCTTCTAAAAGATATTCTGTATTTCTGCTGTTTTTATCTTCACCTGCTGTGTCCAACCCCATTTCTTTGTAGAGGGTGGAGGTCTGCTTGTAAAGCCCCCTGGGAAATGGAGCCTTACGAGGGGCATTGTTTGCACTCTGAGTCACTCTGTATTTCCATGTGTGTGAAGCACGGGGCAAAGTTCCCTCTGAGTTTCGGGTAATATTTAACAGGGAAGTTTTGGGAAAGCATGAGGAAGGAGCAGCATCGTTGACATGTATCCACGGGTTGTGACACCAGACTGAGGTGAGTCACACCAACACAGTGGGACTTATGGTTATTATTTCACTGAACTTGAGGAATTTATTCAGGATATGATGCTTTCTGCTGTGTGTCACTGTCAAAAGAAACTGCATGCTGCAAGATATTTATACACAAGATGTCAGGGATTTGACGCAATGATACTCTGACATGAGAAGTTTCACCTGTATTGAAAATTACAATTTGTAGTAAGATTTCCTTACTTTACTGTCCTATCAAGGCAATTTTCCTTTAGGAATTTATGTAAGCTATAAAAAAATTTTTTGAAAAATCTTTTTTGTTACTCCAGTATTTTCCAATTTCACTCCTTGTGTACAAATATCAAGCATTTGACTGTGACAGTGACCTATAATTTGAAAAACAAGATATCACATTTTGTTTATAGAGTGGTGCAGAAAAGTCCTAAAACCCGGAAATAATTAAGCTTTTTTACATGTTCCTGATTGGTCTTAATGGTTGTTGTTTTTTGAATGTATTTTTGGTTTTGAGTCTGAAATAAGGTCTCAAGCTGAAGAGATTTTATTGTCATTTCAGTTCATTTATAGCATTAGCTTTTTATTTCTGGCAGTTGTGGAGCCAATATTATTATCTTGTGATTAGTTTAGCTCAGAATGAATTCAAATCTTACAATATTTTTTTTTTTCCCACACTTTCTTTAGGAGACACTTTACCAAGAACATTTTATTTCCAGGATATGAATTAATATGTAACACTTTATATACTGTATATGTTTTTTAAAAGGCTACAGCTATGCTAACAACTCTGTAAACTTAAATGCAATTTGGAGAGACTTCACTTGGGTATTTAATTTTCAGTATTCAGTTTAAAATACATGCATTTTATTGTTTTGCTTTGAAGATTAGATTGAATGAAACTAAACATAATCCACTTATAATTAAACGTGTATTATTATAGGTTAGGATAAACTTTATTGCAGTATCTCACGTTATTTGTAAAGGCTATTCCTTTAGCTCATGCCTAATTTAATTGATGAACACTGTATACTATAATGTACATTATATATGAAAAATATAATAATAATAATAATATTTAGGAATTGGCCACCCTGCTGGAGTATGTCTACTTTTGGCCCTTTAAGTATATTGTTATGCTAATACTTCATTTATTTGATTTGAGAATAATTCTGACTGCAGGACTTTTACTTGTAACAGATGGTTTTACACTGCTTTTCTTAATTAAACTACTTTGTATACCTCCGGCTGAGAATAACTCAATTATTTTGGTTTCAGGTCCATGCAGCATTGAACAATGGATTGACTCGACAGACTGATTAAACATGGACTTCTTTTGTCTGTTACTACTCCTCCTCTCATGCAGCATTCATGGTGAGGGTTCAGCTCAGAACAAACAGCAGCTTGTTTGAGTGTTGGTGTGTCACAGCGGACAGTAATGTGCATGTTCGGCTACATCTAGTGCATGCTGTGCTTTGTGGCAGCACGTTTTAAAATAAACCCACCCTCTGATTAGAGCCATGTGATCTATCTGCACTATATAATTAATTTTCTTCCAAATGGCGGCCTATCTAGTTAACAGTAAGATGTAGCCAGTGGTAAGGGGACTCGTGGTCCCAATAGGAGCATGCATTACGCTCATTAGACTGCATATCTCTGATTGCAAAGAAAATAAATCCCCGTATAGGATGTCCTAGATATTTCTCAGGCCTAATTTCCCAAACGGATGCATAATGTATGATTTGTATGCTGAATGTGAAAGGTAACACAGTTATACATCCCCTCACTGTGGTGTACACATCCACCCGAGTGCAGTGATGTGTCTGTGTGTGCATGTGTTTGTAGTTGAGGAGTAGGCCCTCACAGTAGTGAATAGTGTGTTTTTTCTCATGGAGACTTTTTCTATTTTAGCTCTATTCATGTTGTCCTTGTGGCTTTATCAAACTGCAGGGTAGCATAACCTGCAGAACAATGCCTCGCATGCTGCCCACAGTTACAGATTCATTTACACACTCCTATTTTTGTTGGTATTTATTCCCTAAATCCTGTTTGCCCTCATTCATGCACCCGGGCAAATCACCCGTCTCCATCTGGACAGCCTCAGTACGAAAGAGATTTAGGTATGGGCTGTCAATGTCTTTCTTTGTCTCTTTATCCTCTAAGGCTTTCTTTCTTTCTTTCTTTCTTTCTTTCTTCTCTTTCCTCTTTCTCTTTTCATTTTACTCAATGTCTTTAATACACTTGGTCCTCTAACATGGAAAGGTTTAAATGTTAAAACCATTTATGACGAAAAATAACAACTCATATTCACTATGTTCCAACCCCTTAAAACATGAACTCACAATCTAATAAAACAAAGCAAGTGTAGCCGCCATTTTGAGCGATATGGTTGAATGCATCTACTTCCTTGCTCATTCTCAATGATATGTATAGGTTTCCTTAGACAAACATCACGTAAGGACATTTCAACTCGGATTTCAAGAATGTACTGTGCATGCTCTTTGCACACACTGTTAAAAATGTCTCGTAGCGTAAAAAACTGGCAATTCTGTAAAAAATACAATAAAAATATAAAATAATTTACAGAACAATATGTACAATTAAATTTTTACTCAAAAGTTCTTTATAATGTAATGTTACACATTGAGAGTAATAATCAAATGTCGCAATATTGCAACTCTAAAATGCATTCATTACAATTTTAATGTCATAAACATTTAATTTATTTTGAGATAATATTTGAAGAAGTCAGCTTACTTTGCTAAATGTGCACACCGACGCTAATGTCACTTAAGAGAACTGCAGCATGTGACTGTTGTTAAACGGCTTACATTCAGAATATAGGTCACTTGAGTTTCCCTTACTACTGCTGGTTTTCAATTGAGAGGATTTGTATATATCGCCAGATTCTTAATTATGATTGGCCTCATATTACTTTGTTATGTGTATGGTCTTTTCAAAGGGAGAATATTGTGGAATACAATAACAACTAACCTACAATCTGTTTTTGCTGGCTGCCTCGGTCAGGAAAACATGGGATTCAGCAAGACATTTAGATTTGGCTCCCCTTTGCCTCATGCAGGCTAATTTGGCTGAACAGCACCCCATCTGAGTATCTCTGTATCTCCGACCACAGCTTGCAAACTACTTTTACAAAGGGGCGCCATATTTTGTCTGCAATCAAATCAGAGCAGATTGGTTTCAGACAGAGGGTGAAAAGAGGTGCTGCAGCACAGGCAGTATGAGAAAAATAAAGATCTTTTTGAACAATAAAGCATGGAGACATGTCACAGTAGAGACACTACAGTACATACTAATATGAACCTGAAAACAAGATTTCTTTTAAGGTCCCATGTCATGGCCATTTCTACTGATCATAATTCCATTGTTGAGGTCTACTAGAATAGATTTATATTGTGCAATTTCCCAAACTCACATTGGTTTCTCATACAGCATCTCTGTATAGTATGTGTATTCACTCTCTGTCCTAAACGCCTTATGGAGCTCCTGCCCCCCCCCCCCCTCCCTGTGAGACCAGTGTGCTCTGATTCGTCGGGACGTTGAGAGGCTCGTTGCTGCGATCTGCTCCGCTCCTCGCAGCAACGAGCCTCTCGGCGATACAGCGAGAACAAGCTAAACTCATCCTGAGCACACACAAACACTCACAGCCGAAGTAAAAACAATAAGTGTGGCTTGATATTGAGTAAGAAAAAGGTTTATAATGCTGTGAGAATGGGTCTGCAGAGAGCATTTCTCTGCTATCCCAACATAGTAGCCCAAAAAACGTTTACCCATTTAAACAGTCGTGGTAGATACCTTGTTTGTTTTAAACATCATAAATACACAAACAACAATGAATACTTACAGGTCGTGTACCCGAATCTCCCGCTGGTCCAAACAAAGTAGGAACAGCATCGTTCTTCAGTGCCCTACGCTGTACATATCCGGCATGAATCGCTGAAAGGTTTGGGAAGCTTTGTTTCGTGAAAGGCTGGCAGAGGGTGTGGCCCCTGGGTATCCCCACGTCAGAGTAACCAGGAAGTAAACAATGGGAAATGAGAAATCTCCAACGAGGCGTTTTGGGGAGGTCTTTTCTGTGTTTTCTGAGTTTTACTCCCTACAGGGTGTACTTTGAGGGGTTTTGACTCTTCAGACAGTTTACATGCAGAAAAACCTTCATAACACACAAGGGGACGGGTAATAACCGGAAAAGCATGACATGGGACCTTTAAATATATTTGTCTCCACTAGGCCTACTCAAACTCTCACCAAGAAAGCAAATCAGCGCATCAGCTGATGACTTGATTTGTTTTGTTCCACATTGAAAATAAATGTGTTTAACATCTGTTTTTTATTTGGACACTTTATCAGTTGGAGCTGCGATGAAGCTGTCTCCTGAAGCGCTGACCGTCCTGCGGGGGGAGGACGCGCGGTTCACCTGCACTCCCTCCAAGACCAAGTGGACCGTAATGGTGTGGTTGCTGGATGGCACAGCGGTGCTCACCATCTCCAAGGAGTTTGGCGTCCTGCCGTCCGTCCACCCTAACGTGACGGCAGAGAAAGGCAGCGTCTCATCAGGAGACAGCTGGGTGTTTGTGCTGAAGAACACTGAGAGGCGCAACCAGGGACAACTGACCTGTGACCTCCAGGGCAGCGACAGGAGAACAGCCAGCCTGTTTGTACAAGGTATGTGTGTGTGTCATTGTGTCTATGCGTTTGCAACATTTATTTGCAGCAGGAATATAGAAAGTTAGTGTTTACTTCTGCTGCAGAGATTTCAAAGTCTTACCTGCTGATGGGAAGTCTCCATTGCAAACTGAGAGATCAGAAACACACTGATGTAACCTTGACGAGACAAAAAGAAGCGTAAAAAAAGAAGGGACTAAGCAAAAATCATGTAGCTGCTTTCATTTTGCATACCCCCACACTGCTGTCTCTGAAACACAAAGAGACAGAGAGCATTTCCCCCCAGTGTTCAAGGCGCTCATCTTAATTAAAGTGCCTTTATTCTAATTCCTTTGAAGTGGGGATTCAAGAGTGAGGGTTTTCTGTAAAAGCAACTGAACAAGTGCCGCCTATCGAGAGTGGAAACTCATCTACTGGGCTGTGTGGATGAGTACAGATGTTCAGACATGTTTGTTGATTCCTCTCTGGGACATTGTTAATGACCGTGGGGGGGATATAAATACCAGGTGGAAAGCTGGGGACTCCTCGACAGTCAGACCGGTCTGCAGAGCAGGATTTACACACTGCAGCTGAAGCCAGTCGCCCTTCTTCTCCTCTCTGTTGCTGGAGAGTAAAGAGTGCAGGCTTGATAAGAATCAGTCATTCTCTGCAGTTCTGGTAGTGTTGATATCTCAAGCTTGAGAGCTCTGCAGCATTTTGGGACTCCCTGGTAGTAGTAACCTATACAATTTATTTATCATAAAAATAAATATATACCAGGTGCACCAGATTGACCAGACATAAAAAAATGTTATGCCCTACATTTTCCCCCCGAAATGAATTAAATATCAATTTTATTTTGTTTTGTATGAAGATGATGCGCTTATATAGCTATATGAGTGAAGATAATACAGTACATGCTTTGAACTTCTAGATAAAGCTACTGTATGCAATTTTTCTAAGCAGACCGAAGGGCATGCGGCATATGATAGATCGCTCATAACATCCATAAGATAATCGACATAGACTCTAGATAAAGACTTGACTTTTACTTTATAAAACGACTTGTAAGCATCTTTGGGTTTAAAGGGGCCCTATAATGTTCATATCTGTATTTTGTGTCTCTACTGTGACATGTTTGTAAGCTTCAATGTTCTCCGGTCTTTTTACTAAAGCCACAGCACCTAATTTCACCCTCTGTCTGAAACCAGAGCCCAGTCTGCTCTGATTGGTTAGCTGGCTGGCTCTGTTGTGATTGGTCAACCCCTTAGAGATGTCCCACCCCTTAGCCTACCAGGTACAATATGTTTGAGTGCTAGCCAATAGAAGCACAAGTGTTACATATTGATGTCACCATGTTACGGAATTAAACAAAGGAGTCAATGGAATATTATAAAACAACCCAAAAAACAGAATAGGGCTTCTTTCTGTGTGCCTCTTTGCTGATGAGAGGGAAGTCCAACTTTTTTAAGGAGAGCAGAGAAAGATATGTACATGTTTGACCTCATAAAAGGAATGATCAAAGATAGGGACCCATCCCCCACTCACTCTGATACGTTTTGTACAGCCTTTTTGTTCAAAGATTGCCATGTTTGGACTCTTTTGACCTTCAGCTTATTTCCACCTGTACAAACCTAACTCAGCAAAAAGAAAATCTGCGTGGAAACATCCTCTCTGCAAAAAAGCAAAGGGAAACAAAAACCAATGACCCATCACCTCCAATATATTACACAGAGAGCCTCCATCGCTGCCAACGCCACAAATCCGCACTGACATATGCAGCCATTAACAGTACTGCATGGTGAATCAGGCCCTCGAGTCTGGACGCACAGGATCACTATGGCCTGACACAGCCTTTGAATTAATTGTGCATCCTGGCACGCCCAGTTAACAGTCAGCAACTCTGCCTGTGATTTGTGTACTGCAGCTTCAGATATACTGCTGGAGCGGAGCCACAAATCCACCGCCGCCTGGCTGCCTCTGCATGCTATCGTCAACACTCCCTGCTTTAATTGTCCAGTATGAGGATGATGTAAATATGACAACACACTCCTGCCTGCTTATTCCTCTCACTCGCTTGCACATTCAATTGACTAAATCAATACGGTTGTACGCACTGTTGAGCAGGTTCTGCAGTGAAGGCTGCAGAAAAGGAGAAGTGTTCAATAAAACTCAAAGAGCGAACATGCCTGTGATGTTTGGTCCGTAGAGGCATAGCCCCCTCCTCATTGGAGTGAATTCACTCCCACACACACAGGCCATGGGTTATCATGCAAAAAAGAGTTCTGCACACAGACATATAAAAGTCTCAATGCAGCAAGTTCCCCTGCAGAAAGTATCACCACTCCCCGCCTCTTAAGGACTGCAACAGCAGCTGAAAGTCTTTTCCCTACAGTGATCAACCAACCTTACGAAACCTTATTTCAGGGATCACTTAAATTGGAGCTTAGGGAGAGAGTGCTGATGGCGTTCCTTTCTCTCTATTCAGACGTATCAATCTGCCATGATCGCCCAGAGCTGCTCAACAATGAATGCAAATGAGTCCCGCCAACCTTTACCCAACAGCTCTGAGTTCACTCTTCCTAGAATTGGACCGTACGATGTTTATGACACCAAAATCAGGCATCAAATAAAAGCTCCTGGAGAAAAGGGACAGCCAATAATGCGTACAAAACATCTGAGGATTTGAACCTAAATCAACACAGACATGTCATCCGCTTAGACAAAGCACCGGAGCTTCTGTAATTATCTTTCTGTCTGTAGCAATTGTCTGTTGCATCTACCGACTTTCGTTCAGACAATAGACTTCACATATGAGATACTATATCTCCCGAGGCCTTAAGTGGCTTATTTGGCTGGCAGGGAAGGAGATGAAGGGGGGAAGGAGATGAAGGGGAGAAGAGAGAAGCATTCGTCAGGCAATTGAGACTTGGAGACATGCAATCAATCACCCGGGATGAATGAAATCCGTCTCTTGTAATCGAGCGGGCCATCTGGAGAGGTGATGCTCATCTTTGGGTACAGAAACATGCATGCAAATAACAGAAAAACATAGATTCCTAACAGCTGTAGGTATACATAAACCTATAAGGTACATACATATTCATACATGCAAGCACATAAATAAGAACACAAGTGTGTAAATGTACTTCTCTTCTGATTGCAGAAAAGGGCAGCGTGAAAGTGATCGGGGACTCTACGCTGGTTTTCAAGGGTCAGTCAGTTCTGTTTGGATGCCACGCTGCGGGATGGTACCCTCTACCCACTCTGCAATGGCATGTGAATAACAAAACAGTGAGTACATTACATTACATGTTACTTGTTAGACGCTTTTATCCAAAGCGACTTACATACTCAATACTGTGGGCAATCCCCACAGGAGCAATTTGGGGTGAAGTGTCTCAGGGACACAACGACATGCTGACTGCAGTGGGGTTTGAACCTGTGCTCCCCTGACCCGAGCACCAACGCTCAACCCACTGCACCACACGCCTCCGCTTGCACGAGTACACACATCCTCCTCAGTACTGTCTGTCTGAGAACTAACCATAGTATTTCATATTAGAGAACAGCATCAATGTTGCTAATGCAAAGACACCCAATTTATTGTGATATTGTAGAAGTGGTGAGCTAAATCAACATGCTAATCCCATTAAATAAAGCGCTAGCAAAGCAGCGGGTGGACGTGTTGAGCTTAAATGCCCAACAGATTGATTAAGAAATAACTAATCAACATACAGTAGGTGTGATGGACCCACACTCTAAAGTAGATCTTAGTGTTAGGGTCTTACTAATATTAGACGTGATGAAAGCGAGCCAATACATAAAGCCCGAACATATCTGTGGCAGCGTTAGCTAGCTAGCAGTCTTTCTCCTGTAGTTGTACATAAGCCAGGCTAACAGGAAACCCCTAAACAAAACTTAAATGTCTTAAACTTCTGTCAACTTGAACTTAAATGTTATGTATAATATGTTGAAAAAACGTTGTGGTGAAGTAGGTCTAAAAAAGTAATACAAATGTAATAATATAGTATGTCGAAAACATTATTAAAATGTTGTAGTATTGTAAGTCAATAAAAGTCATAATATAGTCGAATGTTATGTTGAAATGTTGAAAGAACTAAAAAAGAACTACCATGTTTGACAAAACACATACGTTTATTAACACAAGCAAAGGGTGAAACATTCAAGGAAAAGGAACATGAGATAAAAGCTTCTATTCAACCACAGATAATGGTTCATACAACATTATATATTTTTAAACACAAATTTCCCCAAAGACCTGAGTAGAGTACTCTCAGCTGCATTTGGATTACAGCATTTTTTGCCAATTTCTAAATTAAATAACATCACAGACCTCTTTGTGAACATTTTTACTCAAACCACTTTAATGTGCCCCTGTAAATAAGTACATGCTGTAATGGTGTGCCTGTGCAGAGCCAGATAAGGTGCATTATAATTGTCAGGCTTTCCGTTTCTCTTCCACACCCTTTAGGAAACTGTCCTCTGCTTTTACAGGGGTCAAAACAACATCAAGTTATTACCATGCATTACATCTGAAAAAGACACCCTGCTGTAAAATGTTCTCAAGTGTAATTGTTTGGTTCTAATGGTATTAAGCCTCATTACACTGGTGGGAACTACAGCCGGTGAATGCACCGTTCAATTGTCTGGATACAAATCTGAAAACAGATGTGACATCCCCGGGGAGCTCAGCCTTTTTAAAACTCAGCAATTTAACTAAAACATGGTCGCAGCCAAAGATGGAAGACAGATTATTTACTTCAGTAAAAGTAGCAGTAGTTTATTTTCCAAATGCTGCGCATGTGTTGTCAAGTTGATGAAGATGTATTTAATTTCCATGTGTGTTTTTATATTTGAAGCTGCAGTACGTTTCACCTAATGGAATTGTTTTGGGCCGTTTGTACCTGTTGACGACCGTAGAAAGCACTATGTATACAACGTACTTAAAAAAAACACAAAAAAAACATTTGTTTTATATTTTCATAACAGATACATCTTGTCTAGTTAGATGTCCACCATCCAAATGAATACACAGAATATAAATAAACCAATTATCTCTCTCTCTAAGGTGAGCCGGGGTGATTACAACATCAGCAGTGAAGAGTCGGGGGAGAGCCTCTTCACTGTGAGCAGTAACCTCAGTGTTACAGCAGCAAAGAGCTCTTATGTGGATTGTCTGGCCTCTGTGTCTGCACTGCGAACACCGCTGAGGAGCAGCTTCCGCCTGACAGTGGGTGAGAGGACGCGTTTTTCATTAAATAACACAACATATTTTCTCCGTCCTTGCTTCAGGGTTTGAAGGGTTTGTTATATTTGAAATCTGTTGCAGGTACCATTTACAAAATCTAACCAACTCTGAGTATCACAATATAAAAATAATGTAACCTGATTATATATCAATAAGATGTTTTGTTTTACTTAAAGAGGCCCTATTATGCTTTTGGGGGTTTTCCCTTTCCTGTAGTGTGTGTTCTATAGGTTTGTATGGTCTGCAAAGGCTAAGATCCCTGTGTTTCTCTCCCCCCCACCGTGACATCACTCTGTAACACTCACACGCTTCAACACATTGTATGTGATAGACTTCTACACGTAACTAGTATTAGTAACAAATACATTTTTTAAGTAACCCTCCCAACCCTTTAAATAACATAATTATACAGTGAAGAGTCTCTTTTTCCCCCGTCCTAGTTTGGTTCTCTGTCTCTTAATTTCTTCTCTCTTGTTTAATCCGCCTCTCTTTGTGTGTTTCACTTTGTTCTTTCCCCCTGTGAAGCATTATTATTGAAGAATAGAGTGGAACAGAAAGAAGCTCTCAGATCAAAAACTGCATGAGTTTGCATCAAAGAGCCTCAAATACAGATGCATTATCATCTTATTAATGTTCCAATTGTAATTCTTGTTTTTTCTTATTTAAATCTACTCTGCAAAAACCCTCGTGCACACCACTTCAAATGGAAAGCAAATCGAACAAGGCTTTCCTTACACTGTGTCTGCATCTCTGTGATTGGATTGCAGAGTAACAACACTGCTTCAGCGTTTCTTTAACCCACATGTGACTTCCTCTCTCAGTGGCAGAGGTGGTGCAGCTGGAGGACGGCTGCACGGTGCCTCTGGCAGCGATGGCCTCCCTCTCTGCGATTCTGCTGCTCCTCCTGCTCTGCATCTGCACTGTCCTCTGCTACAGACACAGGAGACAAGCAAGTATGCACTTATCTTTTACTTCAATTGGTAAAAAAGAAAGAAAAGACGTCACCTCCCCCCACACTTCTTCCAGTTGATTAAAGTATAATGAAGAAAATGGGGTGGTAACACGCTGAGACTCCGCACTACCCCACGATGGCCTTCACCAAGGGCACGCAGTATATTTTCTGACAGAGGAAGAACATTAGTTGTCAGCACAGAGCATTTGTTCTTCTTTTGAAACGGCAGCAGCACAAAGGTTAGAGAAGTGTGTGTACTGCGTGACTTCAGGGTGTGAAATCCAAGGAAAACTGGGACAATTCCAACAGAAGGGCAAAGACTTGTAACCTTAAAACCCACAGGAAACTCAACTCATTAGAAAGAAATGTACAAAGATATTTCAAAGTTCAAGGTTCAAGGCTTTTATTAGTCATACGTACATAGCTACAGTGTAGTTATGACGATGAAAATCTTAGGTCACAAGCTCCTCCAACAGTGCAACACAATAAAAACAGAAAAACAGAAAAAATAGTAAATACAAAAAGAAAAATAGTGAAATAGTGAAATAGTGCAATAAGAGTATATATACAAGTGATTGGAAAATGATATATTAGATACATAATTTGTAAATTGCAGCCAGATGAATGTTATGGAGTTTGGGGCTTGGCGAGTAACAGATTAGATGTAGCAGAATTACATTATCCGGATACATAAAAATGTAACTGTATTCCCTTATAGTTAAATAAAAGAAGACATGCATTCAACCATGAAGAAACAAACTCGAGAACAAGAATCCTGCAGGTTCACATCCTATCTATAAACCCAACAGGATGAAGTGCTACTGCATAAGTGCTACTTACAGAACAGATATACTTTTATTTTGTATTGGCCAAAGTGCAGTGGAAACAGGAGAATTTGTTGTCTGCAACGGAAGATGTGTAGACTTGCTGCTGTCCTGAAATCAATGTGGAGCTCGTTCCACCATTTTGGGGCCATCATAGCAAACGGGCCTGTTTTAATTAAGGGGTATGAGTCCCTCTTCGCAGCGAGGGATTGGCACGCTGATTGGCTGATGAAGATTGCTTCCTGCCAGATGAGTCCGTATGTTAACCGTAAAACATTTAGCTTTTGGCCACGGCTTGTTTTCTTTAATTTAATAGGTCTACTGTGTTGGATTCTGTGGTGAGGTCACAGATTGCATCCAATTGAATGTCCATCAATTATGAAATTGTGGTGGCCTTGAGGTAACATATGACATAGGCCCTCCCTACAGAGTTCTGACCTACGTAGAAACATGCCGGTTCAATATGGCAGAATTGTTATAAGAGGACACTCTCTATTTAGATAGATAGATAGATAGATAGATAGATAGATAGATAGATAGATAGATAGATAGATAGATAGATAGATAGATAGATAGATAGAT
>CALSBZ010038566.1:0-21278 GCA_943591055.1 Gobionotothen gibberifrons | reverse complement strand
CTTTGTTAGCTGTTTTCAGTTTTTTATGCTAAGCTATAAGCTAACTAGCTGCTGGGTGTATGTAGCCTTATATTTACGGTGCAGTCGTGACATGAGCTCCCAGGCTCTGGAATTCCCTCCCTCAAGATCTCCGTGATTCGGAGTCCCTCACAGTATTCCAGTCTCTTCTCAAAACTCATCATCTTCTCCTCTTTTTACTCATAGCCCCCCCCCCCCATCAATCCATGTTGCCCGTCTATGTTTTTACTCCCCCCACCCCAAACCTCCCTTATACTGTAAAGCGACTTTGAGTTCCAGATAAGCGCTATACAAATATCATTTATTATCATTATGACAGTGGGATAACCTTCTCATTCAGCTCTTTTCTTTCATTTAGCATTTTAAATTATACACAATTATTTAATAGTAAGACTTTATGAGCTTGCATATACAAATAATGTTGTGATCAATCAATCAATCAATCAATCAATGTTTATTTATATAGCCCAATATCACAAATGCTATTTGTCTCAGTGGACTTCACAGTTTGTACAGAATATCAGTATGACAAAACGACACCCTCTGTCCTTAGACCCTCTGTCCTTAGACCCTCACATCGTACAAGGAAAAACGTCTTTATATTAGTGCACCCTTTGGTCCCGAATGCCTTCCAGCGCTGTTTTAGTGTATCCATGTTTTTCTTCTCCTCTCGCTAACACACAGTATGCATCTCATTAGTGTGTCTTCAGTGAGCTGTGTGCTAATAGAGGCTGATAGTGCCCAGGAGCTAGCACTTATTATAAAAATGGCTCTGCACACTCTGATGAGAAGCAGCGTTTCACCACGGCCTCTGCGTACGCTAAAGAGAGAGGAAGGACAGTGATGAGGAGTGTGACAGCAGCTTGAAGCCCCGCAGAAGAGGGGATTATAAAACAAGGACATAAAGAGGAAGACAAAGAAAAGCGTGGAAGGGGAGAGGGAGAGAAAGTAGCCGTAGATCTTGAGGAAAAGGATCCCAGGCAGGCGGAGCTGTCAGGCTTTCCCTGTGAGAGTTTTCATTATGCGGCTGTCTCTCCGGCTCTCAGGATTAGATTAAGTTGCCAACCAGTCATAAAAATGTGAAGAAAGAAAGTCCCCAGGCTTTTTGTCACAGTGTTTGTTCAGAGAGTGTGAGGAGCTGGCGAACACTCATACACTAGTAATGGCTGGACACATGTGAGCAAAGGTGGAAGACTGATTGTCTCCTCAAGGAGGCCCTATTCTGCTTTTTTGGTTTATTCTTTGAACCTGAAAATGAGCAGAATAGGTACAAAAAAATGTAAAAGTCTTACTTTAAATATAATTAATGTACCAAAAGTAAAAGTACTTATTGTACAGAATGGCCCATTATAATGAACATAGGGTGTTTCTCAATCTCGAGGAAGGCTGCTCCAGAGCCACTATTTCAAGCATACTACGTCATTGAGTGCCGCCGAAGGACTGTTCCAATGTCCAGCATACTTGGAATTCTACCGAGCCCGGCGTACTTCGTTTGGAGAAATGTTGAGGCTGCACATGTGTAGACTCCGCGGTCTTAAAATCCCCACAATGCTTTGCGCACGGACCAATTTGCCCAAATCTGTGGCGGAAAATGTAAGGCGGGGCCTCTCATATGACGCACACCTGCATACTTGCTAGCCTGTTCCACTCTTTGGCCGTTTCTCAATCTCGAGGATGCTGGCTTGGTAGTCGCGTACTTCCCAGTCACTTCCTTCAGAAACGAAGCAAGTATGCTTCCAAGCCACGGCTCCGGAAAATGAAGAAGAATGGAACAGGCTAACAAGTGTGCCACTCTCTCTAACGGTTTCAACATAAACTGTACCGAAAATAAATCCCTCACGATGTCTATCTAATTATGAACTTGCTTTACTTTCACGGAACACATTTTTGGTGATAACAAAGTAACAAAGTAACATATTACCAACACATGTTCTACGCCACTACATACTTACATTTAAATGTGCGCTGCGTCGGTTCAGCCATTCTCCGCAAGGGTTTTTGAAATTGCGCAAAGCATTGTGGGGGTTTTAAGGACGCGAAGTCTACCCATGTGCAGCCTTGAAATTTCCCCCAAACCAAGGACGCGGCCTTGGTGAAATTCCAAGTATGCTGGACATTGGAACGGTCCTGCTGCGCCACTTGATGACGTAGCATCCTTGAAATATTGGCTTGGAAGCCAGTATCCTCGAGATTGAGAAACGGCCTTTGTTTTCCGAATGCCAGGAAGTATTCTTGCCTCGCTTCTGAAGCAAGTGACTCGGAAGACATGTGCTACCTAGCAAACGTACTTGAGATTGAGAAACACCCATAGGCCTATATTGTTCAATTATTGTTTTTGGATTATTTAATAAATGTGTTCATTATTTCAATGTAGCACTGGTGAAAGTGAGGTTTATTAGAATTGCGTTATAGTTCTGGGTAGTATGATATAAACAACTGTAATGGCATACAGTTACCTTTTGTTGTATATCCTGCGTAATCCCGTTACATGTAATCCGTTACACACTGAGCCTGTAAAATCGAGCACAAGCTGCACAGTTTCAACAAAGCACATCCCTGACCAGAATCATAACAGCTGCACTTGGTATGGGCCGGCTGTGTGGATGTACTTTAATCAAACGTGTCGAGACAAGAGATGTAGTGCTGAGGGATTCAATGGCCCGAGGCTTTCAAACAGAACAACTGAAAAGAAACAAGAGCAATGAGGCTGCCTCTCCTCTCCTCTGCACTGCAAACTAACACACTGAGAATAAGGAAGGAGTGTATGGAAGACAGTAGGGCCACTAATGTGGAAATTATTTTTGGGAGCTGATCGGAAGTAAAAAAAAAATTGTTCTGAGATTTTAAAAAAGTCCTAATTTTGAAAAAAGTTAAAATTATGAAAAATTCATAATTATGAAAAAAGTCAGATTTTAAAACTGAAGAAACTAAAGAAATACAAAACAATCAAAACTTTTTTTTTAAATAGTCAGAATTCTGTAAGTGAGGATTCTGAAAACTCTTATTTTTGTTGTCATTTGACAGGATAAAAAGAAAATCTTCACATCGATTTCACGTCTCTTTCTTTCTCTAAATCAGCTCACTCTTCTTCTCAGTCTGACCATATCTTTGCATAGTTTGTATCTCCTGGATTCCCTAATTGTCATATCCACTTTTTTATTATAATGTATAAATCAGTATCTTCTTCCTAGCTGTCCTCATCTACCTGGAAGTCTCTTCATTCAGTCTCTTTGATCCTCTTCCCCTTCTTCTTCATCTTCTTCATCTTCTTCATCTTCTTCTTCTGAGACTTTCCTTGAGGGAGGAGGTTTCCTTTACATCTCATTGCATTCGCTGTGATCTTGCTTGCACCATATGCTCTCTTCCTAATGCTTTCTTTCTTCCTAATGGTTTCGTAAACCTTATGTCATTATAAAGCACTGCACAAATAGTCTGCAGAATCATTCCCCTTATTTATGTATCATTTAATTAGCTGCAGAAATGAAACCCTGGTTTCACCACGCTGCAAAAACTGACCATTATCTCCTGCTCCCGAGATCATATCTGGCTAATTTAAATCCCAAAGGCAACGTTAGCAATAGTGGAAAAAAGTAGAAATAACTTCCGGTACGTACAGAGCTAATGTGGAAGGATATTATTTATAGATGCCAGTCAAAGCAAACAGCATTATCAGTGTGTAATTGAAAGCCAAGGGCATGTTCTCCGTCATGGTGCTGCAGTGATACATATCTGGGGTCAGACAGCAGCGTGCAACTGCAGCTTCCTTCTGTGCAGTCTGAAATAACATAATGATAAAGATAAATCACTTTCCTCTGCAGATACAATCATATTGCATGGTACAGTGCCTGAGAACACACAGTGCTATATAATGCTGCAGGGTTGAAGTGAAGGAGTGGACTGTTTACTGTGTGCTCCACTGTGCATCATATGTCTGTGCCTCGGAGTGCACAGTGACTGAGAATTATACTGTACACTTAGCTCCTGTTGTGCAGACTGTGAAACTGTGTGAGCTGCCCCTGAGTGTGCCGCAGTGTCACAGAGACACATCTGCCCATGGTGTTCAGTGATTAAAGAGGCCCTATTCTGCTTTTTGGGGTTTTACTTTTCCTGTAGTGAGTTCCATAGGTTTTTGTGCATGTAAATGGTCTGCAAAGGCCCAAATCCCTGTGCTCCCTATCCCCCCCCCCCCATTGTACTCCTTTAGCCGCTTTCACACCAAGTACTTTGCTGTACTTAGTTCCCAGCACTTAGTTCTCAGCACTTAGTACCCCCATGGAACTAAGAGCCGATCGCGTTCACACCGGAATAAGTTCCCTGAGGGAAGATTACGCAAATGAAGCCCCTGACGTCACTTCTTCTTCTTCTGCTTTGGGTTTACTGGCAGGCCGCCAACCACTTCACAGCGTATACTGCCACCCGAAGTCCCCGGCCGGAAGTCCCCGGGGTTGGGCACTTCCGGCAGCTTCTACTGAAGCCTTCCGAGTAAATCGCCAGAACGCCGACACCTCCTCATCTCCACCGCTCCCATGTTTTTTTTTGTGTTGCCATAAGTTATTCTCTCTCCGTTGGTGCGCTGGTCTAATGCTAATGCTAATAATAATTAGCATTAGCATTGGTAAGAAATTGGTACTTTTTTCTCCCCAGGAAAGTACCAACTCTCTAGCAGGCACTAAAAATGGGGGTAAAAGTTCTCGGCACTAAGTTCTCTTTTTGGTGTGAACGCAAAATTCCAAAAGTATGGGTAAAAGTACTCCGGTGTGAAAAGCGCCTTCTGTTTACTTCCCCTTCTGTTTACTTCCAGAACATAGTGACATCACTGTGTAACACTCTGGTTTCAGACAGAGGGTGAAAAGAGGTGCTGCAGCACAGGCAGTATGAGAAGAATAAATACCTTTTTGAACATTAAAGCATGGAAACATGTCACAGTAGAGACACAAAATACTAATTTGAACCTGAACGTTTGTATAATAAGGCCTCTTAAAAGGGGATCCTACTGGATGTGAAACCTACAGAGATTTCTGCAAAGAAAACACATCACTTTTTTTTTTCTCACGGACAATCTGAGTCTGGCTGTAGACCGAGATCATATCTGATCATATCTGATCAGATCTGATCAGATCTGATCATATCATACTGCTTCAGTTAATTCAGTCAGGACTGTGGTACATCATGTCCTGTGCTTTTGTTGCACCCCTGCACCGGTCCAGGGACTATACGGGTGGAAAATAGCAATTTGCTAAAACACAGTACATTAGATTTAAGTTATAAGATTACAATCTATGTGCACAGTCTTTGTTGAAATAAAAAAAACTATGCCAGTCAATGTTAAGGCTTGCAATAAATCTTGAAACCTTAAGCCTGTAAAAATCGTTAGCACATTAATACGTTTGACCCAAAGTTGCTAATTCCAGCGTGGACATTTACCATGAATCACATGGCAGTGAAAGGATAACGAAAGTGGAAAATGGAGGAAAGGCATTTAGCTGAACCATTCTCCAGGAGTGTGAGATAGTGGACAGGGTCTGTAGGAGCAGATAGTGCTGCAGTATGATAGCAGCAGAGATAATATGCCCTGTGTAGCGCACATTATACAGGGCAATAGTCTGGGCTCATTTGCACCCTTTAAGTTTATTTATTTATTTGTATTATATATAGTATTTTGTATGTTCTTTCCCACTATGATTATGTATGTCATTAAGTATGGTATTCCTGTCATGTTTTTTCTTTATTATTTTATTGTTGGCTGTTCTGTTTGTCTTCTATGTTGGAAAAGAGAAGCATGATTTCCACCCCAAAGAAGTCTGTACTATTACTTACACCTGTGCTTCTTCTCAATACAAATATTTGAAATATTATACAGGGCAATAACAGCCGCCCTCGGAAAAGGATTGGACTTCACGCCAATAATTCAGAAATCTTGTTGTTAAAAAGTAAATACATTCATGTTATTCTGGATATTTATATTGTTCATACTAGTTCTAACTGGGTCTGTGAAGGTGTTTATTTTCATCCACATTTCCCCGAAGTAGAAAGTGCACTGAGGTCACTGTCTTTGTTCCAATCAACCTGCCGCACCGAGGCTCTTCTGACGGACAGAAAGATTAAAGGAAACCCTGTTGCTCCATGAGGGAGACTAACGCTGTTGAACACTCACAGTTTTTTACTTCTATAGTTTTAAGATGACACACTTTCTCAAACTGTCTCACTCTCTTGCTTTGTTGCCATTGGAAAACTGATTTTAAAAAAGCCACACACGTTAAAATAGTCTGTACGACGTAAGGGAGAAAGAAGAAAACCTTAAGGATGAGTTAAGACTCCGACTGTTTTCTTCTTTCATTAATGAACGCCTCGCTGCACGTTATCCCGCTATATTAAATAAACCGACGACTTCACTCA
The DNA here is from genome assembly GCA_943591055.1 of Gobionotothen gibberifrons. NCBI lineage: Eukaryota > Metazoa > Chordata > Actinopteri > Perciformes > Nototheniidae > Gobionotothen > Gobionotothen gibberifrons. The sequence continues at coordinate 14,864 of CALSBZ010038566.1, read as the reverse complement.
CAATATTGATAACTGTCCAAGTCTGTTATATAACTGCACATAGTCCCTTGGTCATCCTTAGCAACGGTCTGCTCATCCTTGGCAACGATCAGCTAGCTAAAAATAGTAGACCTCAGGAATGTCCAAATTGGCCAATCAGAATCTAGTTTTCAACTTTGTTGAATAATAACATGAACAAAGAGGTTGATTTATTACAAAAAGCATAAACAAACTACGACCAGGATATTAAAGTCTGCTATTATAGTCAGTCTATTTTGGATGTTGGGACGCACTTGAAAATCGCACAAATATATATATTTTCCCATTTTAAATAAAGCATCAGTTTTGCCTGCAGGCGTTTGTTGAGCTGAAAGAGCAGAAGCAATATCAGAAACTGGCCAACTATGGATATTTTGACATTTCAAACGACTCCTTGTGTTTATTTGGAGCTCCCAAACTGAGCAGCTAAATCATTTAAAAAATCTTGGAAGAATCTATGCAAAGTCTCCAAAAGGCCTAGTTAACACACATTTACATATATGTGTGCAACACATTGACACACACATACACACAGAGTAAAAATAGATTCTGTGCAACTCTCTGAGGGAGAAGTATCTTCAACACAACAAAGCAGAATAAAGTTGATTCTAATTTACACGTCAAAAACGGTGATATAAATATAATAAACAGCAGAAGTGATATAAAGAATCTAAAATATGTATGTGTTTCATTGTTGGTGTATAGGCTACTGCCTGAATATGCTGAATGAAAGGCAAGTTTCCCGATCAATACAATCATTTTTGATCCTAAATATCTTGGTTTCTTCTTTTCTAAGGACACATTGCTCTTCACACAATCATAAGTATTTTTACTGCATGTACAGCTCTTTGGCTCGACCAAAAATCGTTTTAAAAATGTGCTATATAAATAAAACTTGATTTGATATTGTTATTTATTTTCTCTTGAATTTATTTGCATTGGAATTGATATTCAAATCCAAAAGTAACAGAAAGTAATCAGGTTACTTTCATATACTGATACTTAGATTCACTTTTTATCAGTGTACAGACTGCAATGAAACGGTTCAATGCGCCTTCATTCAGGTGTCTTATGATTCGAATTATGTAAACTACAAACCTGACATGATTGACTGCAGGGAGGCGGTTATCAATCCTGGAGGAAGAGTAATGCTGGTTCACATGGGACTAGTTTATTCATGCAGCTATTGGTAAGACAGACACGCACGCGCACACACACACACACACACACACACACACACACACACACACACACACACACACACACACACACACACACACACACACACACACATCTCCCGTTATGTGCACCTACACAATATGCATCCTTTGTTCCTTAAACATCACATCATGCCTCCAGGTGGCGTTCACTGTCTCCTGTGGGACTACCAGCTGTTTCCCCAAATCTCCGTCAGATGTCTCTCCACCAGTAGCTGTCTGAAAAGAGCCTGATCGCTTTATGCTTCACTGATATCCCTCCCACGGACAAAACTACTGATGTTCTTTTTCATTTGCGCTACTCCAATCATATGCTTTTTAGTTGCTGCTTTGCATTTGGTTATGTTACCAAACGTATTTTGATGTCAATTATACTCACTTCCTGAAGCTGCACCTTTATTTTATTTTTTTTAATCGTTTATTTGGCAGGGACAATGCACAGTAATGAACACTTAAAACATTAAAATGTATCAAGTGTAACAGTGCCAGATTTAGCTTTGAGCTCATTTCCATCCGCAGTCCCTCACATAAAACATTTAAGAAAATTACATTTTACAAACATAGCAAAAACTAAATACATGATATGCAAAAAGTGCAAAAGAGCAAGAGCAGCATACACAAGTATTTACCACATGGCAGTATAATATAGCAGCAACGACATATAAAGTGCAAGAGAAGATACAAGAGCTACCTAAAGTGCAAGAGGAGATATCCCTGTGTTAAAGTGCATTTAGCGGTGATCGCACGTCTGTTTGTTTCTCAACCATTCTTTGAGTTGACCTTTAAAACTATTGAGAGTGGGACAATCCCGTATCTCAGCTGGGAGGATATTCCACAATGAGCTGCCTTTAATGGAGAGGACATTTTGTCCAAAAGTGGTCCGTCTACGGTGGACTTCACAGTCTCCTCTGGTTTCTGACCTAGTGCAGCATCCAGTGTGTTTTTCGTGGATGAATTCCCCTAAGGGAGGGGGGGGGGGGGGGGTAGTCCATGTAAACATTTATAAAGAAAGCACATACTTTTAAAAGACTTAAAATTGTCAAAACTTAAGAAATTGTGTTTCTCAAGGATGGTACAGTGGTGGTATGAATTTGGCTTTCTGTCAAACACCTGGATAGCTCTCTTGTACAGCTGTTCTATGGGTTTCAGGTGTGTGGCACAAGCTAACGACCAGTTTGTAAAACAGTATTCAATGTGGGATAGAATCATACGGTGGAGGTATGACTTTGCAGCATTGACAGTTAAGAAAGGTCTAATTGTTTGTTGTTTAAAATGTTGCAAGTTGAATTTAATGGTATTGGATACTTTCTTAATATGTTTCTTAAAAGTCAAGTTCGAGTCCATATGACTCCAAGATACTTGAACTGGGAGAGTTCTATTTCTGCTCCGTTTAAAAACACGTTGGATCCTTCGATTTTGACTGGTCGTTTACTGAACATCATGCATACTGTTTTTTTTTACGTTTAACTGTAAGCAAATGTTGTTCAGCCAGTGTTGAACCTTGTCCAAAGCTTTTGAGAGATGAGATCATTTCAGTGTTCTTCCCGTTTACAAAGATGACCGCATCATCGGCATACATTTGCACATTCAACTCAGGACATACATTAGGCAAGTCATTAATGTACAGTGAAAACAGTAATGGTCCAAGAATGGAACCTTGTGGAACCCCAACAGGGTTGACAAGGTAGGGCGATTTGGCACCGTTGACCAAAACACACTGTTTTCTGTTCGATAAGTAAGACTTAACCCACTGTATAGAAACTGCTATTGAAAAATTGAAATGAGTCGGCTTTGTAAGGAGCACTTGGTGGTCAACAGTGTCAAAAGCCTTCCTGAGATCAAGGACGACGGCACCTACATACTGTATGGGCTCGTGTCCAACATACATTTAACCTTTTCCACAAAGACACAGTTAGCTGTCTCAGTGTGGTGAGCACGGAAACCAAACTGCATTGGGAGGAGTGGAGCGAAACCTTTGTCTAAATGTTTGGTGATTAGTTTTGACACCCATTTATCAGCTATAGAGACACTGGGGAGGATGCTGATTGGTCTGTAATTGGACATCATTGCCTTATCCCCAGATAAAAAATCGGTGTCACCGTGGCCACCTTCCAGGATGATGGAACTTCCCTCGTGCTGATAGATTGATTCACTAGCATAGTAATTGGTTAGACCGTCGATATGTGTTTTTATAAAGTTGGTGTCTAAATTATCTGCATCCCTCGCCTTAGAACCCCTTAACCCTGAGATTACATTTTTTACCTCAACCTCTGTGATTTCCTCCAGGTCAAAAACGGGGTGTGTATCCACAGTCGGGCTAGATGAGACCTCAGATGGCGGGAAGAGCTTTGTAATGTCCAAAGCACCATTTATGAAATACTCATTGAGAGAGTTGGCCAATACAGCCGGGTCTTTTATCAGGGCATCATTGATTTTTAATTCTCTTTACCTTTCGCACCTTCAATTATATCGATGAAGAAGTTCGCTTTGGCCTGTCTTATTGTTTGTGTTACTTTGTTACGTGCATGAGTGAATTTCTGTCTATCAGTGGATAGTCCGGATTTCAAGCTCTGCTTTAATAGTTGGTCTCTAGATTTCATGAGATTCCTGCACTGTGTAGATTCAGCCAGGGAAGATGATGTTCCTTTCTGTCCCCAAGGCACCCTCTCCTTGAGAAGGAAGACATTATATCATTCATTTTAGATATAAACATATCACTGTTTTCACCAATATCTTCAGAGGACAGAGTTTACCCCCAATCAGTAATTTTCACTGCATCCATAAAACGTTGTTGCAGATTTTTGGGGATGAAGCGTGAACCCAAGGCAGGGCTTTTAGGTGTGGCCATTAACCTTTTTTTGTGAGTTTCCTGGTAAAAAGAACAAGATTATGGTCAGAGAGACCAGTCAGGAAGTTGTAGGTTTTAACTATTCTGTCAGCTTTGTTAGTAAATACTAAATCTATCATAGTCTTGGAGGTTTTAGTTATTCTAGTCGGTTGATTCATTAGTTGTATTAAGTTGTGTTTATCCGTGATCCGTTTTAAGTTCTTTCTATTTTGTTTTTCATTCCAGTTTATGTTAAAGTCCCCTACAATAATTAGCTCTTTGTTAGTCACAGGAATTCAGCATGAGTTTGACCTGATCATAGAAATCCACCTTAGCGGTGGGTGGTCGTATAGGCAAATCATGGTGAGGGACATTTCCTCAGATAGTGTGATTTCCACACCAACACAATCAAACTCAATATTAGCTGGAAGAGCAATCTCCCTACAAGTAATGGCATTCCTCACATAAAGCAACACACTTTGAGGTTTCTGAGGTCCAACCAATGACCTGTCCACTAAAAAAGCTTGCTTTGCTGTCCATTTGTCTTGCAATGATGCTTTGGCGTATTGTATATGCATAGATGCTTGTTTTAAAATTGTTTTAATTTAAATTAACACCACTATTGTCTGCAGTTTCTTTGTTTGCAACAAGCTACATAAATAAGTAAATACATTGTTTTTTAAATGAAAATAAATAAACAATGTTAGCGAATGGGCCTTCCTTAGTGTTCGCTCAGTGAAAGACTATAGATATATATCTATTTATGTATATAGTATATTGATTGAATCAAACAAAAAAATAAAAGAATAACTCAACAAATAAATAAGTAAGTGAATAAAGAAATAAAGAAACAAACAAATAAATAAGTTAATAAAGAAATAAGTCAATAAATACAGTAGGTAAATAAATAAATAAGTCAACAAGTAATTAAATAGACAAACAAAAAATAAACAAATACACAAATAAATGAATAAATGTGCCTTTTGAGTGCATGCATCGATAAATGCTGTTAACCTTAACATGGCATTATTTGGCCACCGGTCCTTTGAAGGACAGCATTCGCTCAGCTACAACTCGCTGCAGGCATCATCACCTATTGTTCTGTTATTTCTTTACTTCCAGCTAGGAAGATGAGGAGAGGCCTTTTTTTTTTGCAGAACAGGAAGCCCAGAGCCATTTTTCAGTGAGATCCACTCGTGCTCGTCAGGCAGTTTGACAGCCACCCAGAGACACCCAGGTCAGGTCCGAGCGGCAGAGATGTGAGGATTCATTTGTAATGGCTTTCCTCTCCTCATCCATCAGGACTCCATTGGGACTCCAGTGACGTTCCATAAGGAAGCTGAGCATCCTTCAGGTTGCATCCGTGAATATCGCCACTGTTTCTCTTTGATTGAAACCATTTCCATGTCTATGTGCAGAGAGAGGTTACGCAGGATTGAAGTGGATGCTTGCTATTTGAACGCTCAATTTGACCACTTTCTACAAATGCATGTATGGATTTAGGATAATTAGATAGCTGAATCTGTGAAATTGCTGTTGAAGGGCGATGAAAGGAGGACATTAATAGAGCTGGATGCAGTAACATTTTTGCAGAAGCATTATACAAGACTGCTGGAAATAGGCACTATTGGCTGACACAGGAAAAACGCTGCACTTTCAAAAACTATGCAAATGTAAACACACACATTTGCTTCATCTTCACCAACTTGTCAAAACATGTGCAGCGTTTACTATAAAAAACATGGTGCAAATACAAAACGCTGGAAGAAGCTTAAAACATAACAGAGCAGGGGACACTAAAAAGTGATGCACACATCTGGGACCAAAGCGCTAGGTGACTTTCGGGGATTCTAAAGTTGGACGACTGTCACTGTTGTTAGAAACGTACTTAAATGTTTTATCGGCTTATTTTAACAATGTGATCACATGATTTCTTCCAATATTATTGCAATTCTGCTGTTAAGTAGCTAGCTAACGTGGCTTACCTACACTGTAAAATATTTGGCTGTAAAAGTACAGTAAATTACTGGCTACTAGTTGCATGGATTTCACAGTAATTTACTGTAAATATTTCACAGTAATTTACTGTAGATATTTTACAGTAAATTAGGATAAAAGTACAACTAGATACTGTGACTTTACAGTTGCCATGCCCATGGAATTACTGTGATATAGCAGTACAGAGCTGTGGTATTATGGTACCTTGCTGTACATAGATTACAGTAGTTACCTGTATTTTCACACTATTACTGTAGAAGTAATGCAACACAGTAGCCAGTAATTGACTGTAAATATACAAATGCAAATAATACGATAATATATTGTAAATTTGACTAGTTAACTGGGATTTTACCATAACTACACAATTCAATCAGCTCAATCAACAAAGAAAAACAAAGAAAATGCCCATTTTAACTTTGTATTACTCCATTGAAGCGCAAAGTACATTTCACAGTGTCTTGGACATGTTGTTACGGCCCCAACCTCTACTCCGCGGTAGTGGCTCGTGCTGAGACCCGCAACATGAAAGAATGCACGCAATAACCGGTACTTGGTAACGAGCATTTATTGATAATCAGCCATTTGCACACAAGCGAAACGGGAAACAAAAAGAGGTCTGGAGGACTGGCCAAAAGGAACAAACAGAAGGAGGGAACCCGAGCCAGCCACACCACGGACCGTAGGACCCAGAGCTCCCCCCCACTAACCAGAAATCAAATATAAACCCTATGGGAAACAAAATAAAGCCACGAAAACTGGACTACCAGGTCCTCCAGGCTAAACACAAACACATCCGCAAAAATATGGCCTACAGCTCAAAATGGCAAAGAGGTATTCTAAGGAGAGTGTCTCCCGGCGTTAGGACAGGCGAGACATCCTTCTCCTCCAGCTTCTCTTTATATATACACGGCTGAGTGGAATTTGGAACACCTGGGCAGAGGCGGAGCCAGAGCCAGACCAGGTGCACCTGGGCAGCAGGGAGACAAAAAAATAAAACAAGGAGGGGAGCACTTAACACTAACACATCCACTCGAAGTCAAAAAAAAATCTGAAGAATGTGCTGACATGGGGGTTTAAATTGCCATGCCTCTTTTTGGCCTGAAAACAATAAGCCAAGACAACAATTTCAATTTTACAGATTTATATGTTGCATCGTTTATTTTAAGGCACATGCAGTGGTGCCCCTTTCAATTTAAGTAAAACCTGCACCAAAAAAAGAAATTAGTATTTAAAGCCAAGCAAGAGCGATAAAAGCAAGAAAATCACTTAATTTGTTGTGTTATCACAGAGGATGGTCTGAATACAGTATTTTACTATGAAATAATACAGTAACATGTTGTGAAATCCTGGTAATAATGTATCCTGTACATTCACAGTAATTAACTGTGAATGTATTGATTTAACTGTGAAATTCCAAATTACAGTATTATATTGTGAGCATTACAGGTAAAGACTGTAAAGTGGTAAAACAGTAATTTATTGTAAAATATTACAGCTAAATATTGTGAAATCATGGTAATATTTTACAGTGTAGTCATTTCAAATATACTGGACAAAATTATGAAACAGTCAAATCTCAAGCGTTAACTTACAAATTCAATAGAGTGTAGTGACCACTTAATAATACACGGGATTACATAATTCACACATGGAACTACAGTTGGGGGTATTGTTTCCGCACGGACATGTATGTGGTTTACTATATATATTGTGTGCCCTCCTGGCTTCTTTCTCTTCTCTACTCAGACTGCAAGCAAGCAACATGTCCTTTTCTGCTCCTCAATAAAGCTACCTTTTGCACCTTCGATGCACCGCCTCCGACTCCTATCTCTCGGCACTACAAGAGTCAAAATGCACCACTTGGCCTCTCTGATGCCATACATTTGAACATTGGAATATATTTTAGCTAATTAAACCAGAGTGAAACATTTAGTACTAGATATTTGTAATCCTCCAATAAAATGTGAGAGCAGTGCCCGGCAGACATCATCACAACGCATTTCATGAACAAATTAACCATAACATGTAATGAAGAGACATTATATTCACATTAAAGATGCACCACAGGCAAAAAAAACGAAAAGGAAAAAAAGGCAGATAAAAAGGCATCTCACAAGGGAGTCACAATTCAGTGAAATAATAATGTATTTCGTTGTGCATGAAATGCCTCCCAAAGCTCACATTGTCAGCGGCAGAGAAGAGAAGCTCCTGATGAAAAGGGCTTACACAGCATATGAATATTGGAGGGAGTTTGGATGGGAGGGGACTTGGGAGACACATTTGCCCACGGCGCTCCGATTGGTTTATTGGTGACGTGATGAGACGGAGGAGTTGGGCTTAACACTTTATAAAGCTGGTCTGTCCGCGGCGAGCTACTCTTTTAAAACACCACTGTTGCAGAAACTTCTCCTTCTTACTGGAAGCCGCCGAGAAAACCCTCATCACCGTGCATCATGAGCGAGGTAGGACTGTTTTACGTTTTAGAACAAAGAAACCCATTTTACGCACGATGCCAGCGATACAAAAAAACGTGGATAAGGAGAGATTTATCAGCCAGCCTGCTGTCCACGGACTCCTGATGAGATTTCTGATACGATATTTATCTTTGAAGCGCGGGTATAATTCATGTCAGAGTGTCAGATGCTTCACAGCTGCTCTGTCAAAGTGTAGGGCGCATCCCCCAGGAGCGACACTGTAGTGGATTTACGACACAAAGCGATAATTATCTTTCACTACATCGCGTTAGACCTTCTTTACTTGCAGGCATCATTTGATAACTCGCTTTCAGACAAGAAAACGTGACGAAAATTGCATGTTTAGCCTCTTTTTGTGACAGAAATGAACAGTTTTTACTTTATTCCTTTGGAAACCAGTCTCATCGTTTGTGGCTGATGGTGGTTACGCACACCATGCACACTGTATAGGGTTTATCTCTCAGTATAAATAATCCAGCAGTCCAGGGGATTGAGAGATCTGAGACCACAGGGGGGGTTATGTAAAAGTGCTCTTAGGTTTTTCCACAGCACACTCCCCTCTGACCATAGATGTTGGAGCTCCATGCATTCAAAGTGAGGAGGAAGGTATTATTAGCTCTTTCTAATGGATAGAAAGTCAAAAACCCTGGAGTATCCTAAAATAAAAGACTATTTTTTGTGTAGTTGGGCAGTCATTTTATGGAAAATTGTGTAAATATCTCATGATGCTTTTGCAATGCTGCCAGTGTCTTATGAAGCTTTGATCATTTCTCAAAAGACGTGTCGTAAGACTTCTCCGGAAAAGTGCTTTAGGTTTTTCCACAGCTCGCTCCCCATAGATGTTGCAGCTCCATGCATTCAAAAGTGAGGAGGAAGGTATAACTAGCTCTTTCTAATGGAGATTTTATTCTGCAGGAACTCTAAAATCCAATACCCTGGAGCATTCGTCTAAAAAAAGGGCATTTTTTTTGTCGTGTAGTTGGGCATTAATTTGGGAAATATTGTGCATAAATGTCATGATGTTGTTGCAACATGGACAGGACTACCCAAAGAGCAGATAATATATTTTGAAGCTTTGATGATTTCTCAAAAGACTGACATTTCTTAATATTGTCAGTTGAGTATCATAAGACTCCTTCGCTGTAGCTTGCGATGGAAAAGTGCTCTTAGGTTTTTCCACAGCTTGCTCCCCTATGACCAGACGTAGCAGCTTCATGCATTCAGAAGTGAAGAAGAAAGTATTAATAGCTCTTTCTGGATGGAAAATGGGTAGACATTATTCTGCAGGCACTCTTAAATCCAATACCCTTGAGTATTCTTCTTAAAAAAGGACTATTATTTGTGTAGTTGGGCATTCATATGGGAAATATAATGCATGTAAAATGTCAGAAAAGGGTATATTTGACAACATGTCATTGCTGCATGACCCAAAAAGCTGAAAGGCTTTGATGATTTCTCAAAAGACTCACACTTTTTTATCATTTTGCTTGTCAGTTGAGTGTCATAAGACTTCTCCGATGCAGCTTGCGATGGAAAAGTGCTCTTAGGTTTTCACACAGCTTGCCCTGCTCCCCTTTGACCATAGATGCTGCAGCTACTGTACATGCACTGGAAAGTGAAGAGGAAGGTATTAATAGCTCTTTCTGAATGGAAAATGGATGGATGTTATTCTGCAGAAACTCTAAAATGCAATACCCTGGAGTGTTCTTCTAAGAAAAGGACAATTTTTTTGTTTAGTTGGGCAATTATTTGAGAAATTGCACATTATTTAATCGCATTGACAGGATTACCCAATAAGATGATGATGTATCGTGAAGCTTTGATCATTTCTCAAAAGACTGGCGTTTGAGTGACACTGTTATAAGATGTATCCGCTGCCAAGTGACACCCTGCCGTCAGGGTTTGGAATATTGTAGGACCTGTCAGCCGATTGTGGGACAGATGTTCACTTCTCAGTTGCATTAAGTCAGTTTGTGCGTTTTGTGATTTACAATTCACTTCAAATCCAATCTCAACTAAATGTAAAGATACCGAAATCTAACGTCAAATATTTATGTTTTATATAAAAAGACAAAATGACTTCCTTTTAAGTCTTGCAAATTCTGCTTCAAGCTCCAAACCAGCCGTTCACGGTGCTGGGAGGAGAGCAGGATGCAGTTTAAATGCAGTTAGAGCTGTGGGAGGACTCCTGTTTGTTCACATACTGTATATGTGGGTACATATTTGCTTTAAGTGTTTGAGTATCCGTGTGCATGTGTTGAAGTAGGGAGGGAATAGGCGTTAATGTATGCACATAGGATAAGTTGTGAACACATTTCTGAGAGTCACTGCAAACTCAGAGGGTATTAAAAAGTCCAAAAGCCTTTACCTTATTTGATTAACATCCTGCAGTAGGCAGCCCCCACATTAGATTGATTAGAATTGATCGGTGGCAGACATCCCTGTACTTTCTCAAGGAGCTGTTTAAACAAGTCATTCGTCTGCCGCCTCACTCCAACATGCACACACAACAGGAGCTATAACAGCTTGTGAATAATTGAATCCGTCGCCTGTGGCGGGATCACCTGAGCCTTTTGTTTGGAACTAATGTGCAAAGTAAAGAGAGGCTGCCGTCTCCTGTTGATTAAAAGAGATGTAATTTAAAGGCCCGGAGCAAATGTGAGGAAGAGGAGGAGGAGGAAGAGGAGGCAGCGGGGAGAGGAGGAGGTGGAGGGGGGGATTATTTTTCTGCTTAGTTTATGTTTTATCAAGAGTTGTGTTCAATCAAAGTCGTTCTGGCGCCACACTTTGTGCAGAGTGAAGTGAGCAGCACTTTCTGGATGGATGAGTCTTGAGTGGTCAGCACTGCATCACCCCCCACCTCTCCCCCCTTGTACTCTCCACCTCCCTTCTTCTCCCCTCTTATCTACACACCCCTGCTCAGAACAAGTACAACACCCTGAGGTAATATTGTTAAACAGATTTACCTCTACATGTTGGATTACTACCGTTTGCTCCTTCTCTCTGTCTCTGGACCAATGAACCACAGCTTTAAAGAGGCCCTATTCTGCTGGGTGGGGTTTGGGGTGTTTCCTTTACTGTGGTGTTATGTCTTTGTGCATGTAAATGGTCTGAAAAGGCCAAATTGTTCCCTCCAGAGGGAGTTTCTCTCCCACACAGTCTCCATTGGACTCCTTTGTTTACTTCCGGAGCATAGTAACTACAATATGTAACAAATGTTTATGATACCCACACGTTTGGCTCTGCAGGATAATCTCCACATATTATCACCTTTATGATTTAGGTAAAAAGCGAACGTTAGGAGGTTATAAAGGAACTACAGCACGGTCACATGACTTCACGTCACCAACGCTAAGCTAAAGGAGGCTAATGTGGGGCCTGATGACGCTTACGGCCCGTCCACACGACAGCTTCAAAAAAAGCTTGGAGCTGGGCGTGTCTGAAGCTTGGGGATTTTATTCGAGCACCGCGACCAACAACCTATCACATGAATCTCCCGCCCCCGACATACAAAGCAATAGCAATGTTAAAATGAAGTAAACTGGATATAAAATCCCCAAACAGGCGAAAGCCTACCAGTTTCACCCACTGTCTCTGCCACCTCCGTCCATGCCTGGTTCTTCCGGTTGTATCCCGGTAAGTTAATAGGGACTGGTCATACAAAACCGGGTGATTTGCTACGGCGATAATTAGTTTCTCCTCCATCTTTTTTTGAAATATAGAAATGAACGGCGGGATATCTCTCCCAGCTTAGACGCGGTTTGATTGGCTAGGGCTTGAGCTGTCAGATTTTCAGAAACGGGATTTGATTGGCTGCCGCTGGCTTCTCCGGCATCTCCGGCGTCTCCGCTATGCTACCCACAATTCAGTTCGGCGAAAAGCGAGGCAACGTGACGTCACCCCATTCAAAGTGAATGGGCAGACGCGTTGGAAACCGTTTTTGAAGTTCGTCGTCTCATTTAGACGCTTGTTAGCAACCGCAGTTTTTAAATTCTCCAGTGGGGTATTTAGTGACGTATTTTATGTCGTAGAACAAAATGTTAAAATCTCCTCAGCTTGTGTTAACCAGAGACTTTGTTTCAGGCTAACAACCAAAAACACATTCAGCTACATTACCGAAGACAAATCTTCTCCACCTGCATGATCAATCAATGTGTTTTAAGGCCATTCTACGTCACAGATGATGATCATAGCATCATAAAGGATTTCATAGATGCTAATTCTTGAGAATATTCAAACATTGGAATAACAAAAATAACTAAAGTATCCAAAATGAATTAAACAAACACAACCAAAAACAATAAATAAAATGTACCCGAGCTCTTCTAAGAGAATAATGTTTTGCTCGATGGTCACATTTTATGATGGTAGAGAAAACTCTGCTGTTTATTCTTTGTGTAGGCAAACATGTTGGTGACTTTCTCATGGTCACGATCTATTTTAAGTGACGTTGAACAGAGCACAGAACACCTGAATGCAACACAGCCATATTTCATGAAATTGATAAGGCCTGCAGTAGAAAATATTTGGTGTTTAAAAAGGCCAATTGCACTTATAACAGTTTTAAAACTCAATTGAAGTCAAATCTAAAGCAACCCTTATAGAAACTTGAATAATTACTTTCAAAACACTAAAGATAAATGCAGATCAAATGTTCAATAAGACGCCCCAAAATCATTGTTATTCGTCACAATCATCTGTAACTTTGCACTGAAAAAGCCACTGTAAAGATGTACCCAACTATTCAAGGAACATTTTTGCAAGGATGCTTGAACTCATGTTGACTCACGGGTGTTTTCAGACCGCACAATTGCACTTGGCTGTTATTTTCCTGCAGTCACTGAATCATGACTAATCCGTCTTTCAAATCTCAAACCCTCATACGACTGCAGCCAATCGGAAGTTTATGCAGCTTAGTGTACGAATTACGTTTTTCTGTCACTTGAACATCAGCTAGGCCAGTACAGTAAGTGTATGAAAGGTACAAGGAGAGTCCGCTCTTACGTCATTAAACCCTAACTGTTATGTTAAGGGCCCTTATTATACTTTTTGGGGTTCTCCTTTTCCTGTGGTGTGTTCTATAGGTTTTGGTGCATGTAAATGGTCTGCTAATGCTAAAATCCCAAAGTTCCCTCCAGAGGGAGTTTCTAAGCAGTTGAACAATCACAACAGAGCCGGCCGGCCAACCAATCAGAGCAGACCATTTACATGAACAAAAACCTACAGTATGTAACACACTAAAGCAGGGGTTCCCAAACTTTTCAGCCCCCGACCACCAAGATAACGGTGCCAGAGACTGGCGTCCCCCTGTCAACGGGGGGCTAGTGAATTAATTTCAGTTTTCCGCACTCTCGCGGGAATACCTCCGCAATGGAGCGAGTTTAAGTTTTACTTTCGATTGCATTCCCAGCACAACACCTTCGTCAAACATGTTGCCACTTCTTTGTACCATTTTCAGGCGATTTGTAATCTGTTCTAGAAAAACGATGTGTTTTTTTGGATTTCAAGAAGCATACACTGTATAGATCAAACGAAATTTTCGAAATTTCTCCATACGAAGTACGCTGGGCTCGGTAGAATTCCAAGTATGCTGTCCATTGGAACAGTACTTTGGCGGCACTCGATGGCGTAGTATGCTTGAAATAGTGGCTCTGGAGCAGCTTTATTCGACATTGAGAAACACCCACTATCTTCTATTATACGGCTCTGCATTTCATGCTTCATTTCACGCCTATTACACCTGCATTCTAAATTGTCAATTATTTAGATCGTGTTTAAGTGGTAACATAATATTTCGGAGTAGGGATTGCAGCACAGTGACAGCTAATCGTATGACGACTCAAACCCTACACAGAATGAGAGCAAAGGTAAGCTAAATGTTTTTGCATAACTCCAATCCGGTTTTTCTTGAGGTAAAAATGTACTAGATGCAATAAGAGTGCCTCTGACCTGTTAAAGGTCTAACATTTCCATGAATACATTTACATAATGTCAAGGTGCTCTGTGCAAAGCTCAGCTAAACCAGTTGAGGTGCATTTATAAATGATGAAACAGAAATGTTACTTTTGACAATCACAAAAGTAATCTTCCTTTTATTTGTAAACTGCGATAAATGTCTCATTAAAACAGGTTCCAGTGTAAATAATGATTAGACACTTGATAAAATACTTAACAGTAAATCACTTCATTAGTATCTGTTTATGATTCTTTGTTAGTTTAAAAGTTTAGGCAAATCATAGAAGAAGTTCCCTTATGAGTCATTTACAGTTATTTCCATTTTCACTCATGGGTCTACAGGTTTTATTTTGATGTGGAGGCCATTAAGTG
>CALSBZ010038563.1:0-18743 GCA_943591055.1 Gobionotothen gibberifrons | reverse complement strand
TATTATTCCGCCGACTTATTTTGGCCCTCTTCTCCTCCCGCATTGAACATCGCAGAAACTCTGTTCAAACATCAAAACGTTCAGCTCGGTCGGGAATCGATGGCTATTACTTTTCTCATTCATAACTTTCATAATTTCAGAGATACATCCCATAATTCATCACATTTTTAACATTTGAACTTTAACATTGCGCAGCTCGTTAAGGCAGAGTGTGTGATGTCAGAGTTAGAGTGGAGGACAGTTTGAAATTTGCCTTCATAATTTTTTTTTAAACTGCCATAATTCCCAAACCCTACATTCCTGAGACATCATTTCTCATGACAAACGTAGGAAAACATCTCGCAGCTTGAAAAATGACAAATAATTAAGCAAAATAATTCAACAAAATGCCTCTTGTCGGCATGAAGTGACAAAAACATTCAACATTCCTCCATTAAAACTCATTGTAATTTCAGGCTGATTTTTCCTCAGAGCAGCAGCCGCACACCTTTAGTTAAACTGCCAAAAAGGCCACATTATTAACCCGAAACTACACAAAAATTACACTTCAGATACTCAACTTCCTTGACATGCTTCACGTTTTGAAATTTCACAGATATCTCTTACGGTTCTTCCACAAAACATTCACATGTAAGAGGTTCATCTCTCATCCAGAACAATGGAACCCTTTGATCTCTGGACGACTCATGAGCTCAAATACAAACACCTGTGTCACGGAACACGATGATGTCATCACTTCAACTGACATGCTCAGAGCAGCAGACTTCAGATAAAGGTTAATGGTGCTGTCCTCAACAGCTCTACTCAATTATGGGGTGTCATCATCATATGCCGAAGAGAGAGAGAGAAGAGAGAGAGAAGAGAGAGAGAGAAGAGAGAGAGAGAGAAGAGAGAGAGAAGAGAGAGAGGGCGATCAAGAGAAGAGAGAGAGAAGAGAGAGAGTAATGTAACCTCCTACAATACAATACAATACAACTTTATTTATAAAGCACTTTAAACCTCCAGACCAAAGTGCTGTACAGGCAAATAAATAAAACAAAGCATACAAAAAACACAGCTCAGCTCACACACCATAAAACAAGTACAAGTAAAAACAAAAAGCAATTTAAATGCAAAAAAGCAACACTCCAAAGATGTTGAAAAGCCAAATGTAAAACGATAAGGGGAAGAGGTGGGTTTTAAGAAGCGATTTAAAAGCAGGCAGTGTGGAGGCCTGTCTGATCTCCAGGGGCAGAGCGTTCCACAGTTTGGGAGCCGCTACAGAGAAGCAACGGTCCCCTCTGAGCTTTGACCTGGTTTTAGGCACATTCAGGAGCAGTTGGTCCGCTGACCTGAGAGGGCGGTTCAGCGTGTAATGCTGTAGCAGCTCAGCAAGGTATGGTGGGGTCATGCCATTTAGGGATTTAAAAGTAAATAAAATCATTTTAAAATGGATCCTAAAATAAATTGGCAGCCAGTGGAGAGAAGCTAAGACAGGGGAAATGTGGTCATACTTCCGTGTGCCAGTTAAGAGCCTTGCTGCGGCATTTTGCACCCGCTGCAGTCGTGCGAGGGAGGACCCACTGACCCCCATGTAGAGAGAGTTACAGTAGTCTAGCCGGGTGGTGACAAAGGCATGGATTACTGTCTCAAACTGCTGTCTGGAGAGAAAAGGTTTTACTTTGGCTAGCTGCCTCAGGTGATAAAAGCTCGTTTTTACCACCGACTTAATCTGACTCTCAAGTTTGAGTTCACGGTCTATTTTAATACCAAGGTTCGTAACGGTGGGCTTGGTGTACTGATGCAAGGAACCCAGGTCTACAGAAGTGGTGTCAGTGGTGCTACCAAAAACCATTACTTCTGGTTTTCCTTCATTGAGTTTAAGGAAATTGCACGCCATCCAGGCCTTTATGTCATCTAGGCACTTTAGCAGTGGGCTAATTAAGTAACCCTCCTTCTTTGTTAGAGGGACATACATCTGGCTATCGTCCGCATAGCAGTGGAATGCGATGCCGTGCTTTCTAAAAATGGACCCAAGAGGGAGCAAATAGAGGGAGAATAGCAGGGGGCCTAATACTGAGCCCTGTGGGACCCCATACAGGAGTGGAGCAGAGGATGACTCGGAGTCACCAAGGCTGACAGAGAAAGTTCTGTCCTTTAAATATGACCTGAACCATTCCAGGGCTTTCCCCTCAATGCCCACCCACTTCTCCAAGCGGGAGATCAGGATGTCATGGTCGACTGTATCGAAAGCAGCAGTTAAGTCAATAAGTAGGAGCACAACGCAGTCCCCAGAGTCAGTAGATAAAAGGATGTCATTAAAGACTCTTAAAAGCGCTGTTTCAGTGCTGGGCATAGTTTTAAAACCGGATTGAAAAACCTCCAGTATGTTGTTCTCTTCCAGAAAAAACATAATTTGACTGTAGACAATCTTCTCCAGGATCTTTGACATAAAAGGCATTTTGGAAATGGGCCTAAAATTAGCCAGAACTGTGGGATCCAGGCTGGGTTTTTTAATACGAGGTTGCACTACTGCATGCTTCAGGTTTTCGGGGACCTTCCCTAAGAGCAGGCTGCTGTTTCAAACTGCCAGCACAGATGGTCCAACAGTGGGGAAAACCTCTTTAAAAGGTTGAGGCGCGACAGGGTCATTTGGAGAACCAGAGGGCTTTAACTTGGAGACAGTCTCCTGTACAAAAGACAGAGCTACAGGCTCAAACTGATTAAAGACAGCAGAACACGGTGCAGGAACTGAGGGGTCAATTGCAGGAGCAGAGATTTGAGCTCTAGTGGAGTTTACCTTATTAATAAAAAAGTGAAGAAAATCTTCACAGACCGCGGTAGAGGTCTCCATAACGGTATTCTGGGGGGCATTAAGGACCAAATCAATAGTCTGGAACAGAACACGTGGCTTATGACGATTTTACAGAAAGATGTCAGATAAAAGTTAGCTTTTTGCCTCTTTCACAGTGATCTGATAGAAACGCCAACACTCCCTCAACATTTCAAATGAAGCTTGCAGTTTGTCCTTTTTCCATTTACGCTCAGCTCTACGGCAATCCTGTCGGACAGCCCGAGTCGTGTCATTTAACCAAGGCTCAGATTTAGTTTTAGGTTGCCTGGTTTTTAAAGGAGCAACAGTGTCTATGGCAGCTTTGCAAGTAGAGTGAAACCATGAGCTAAGCTCATCCGTTTCAGGTGACATAGGTTCCCGATTCACACAGTTCTGTTTAAAAGCGACAGAGAACTGACCAGCAGTGGAGGGGTTAATAATGCCAGTGCGCCGAGGAGCAGCGCGCGGTTTAACCGTTTCACAAGCAAGACTCACATCAAATAATACAGGCATATGATCAGAGAAAAAGGCGTCACAAATCTCCAGGTTAAGAACCGGCAAACCATAAGATAAAACAAGATCAAGTGTGTGTCCGCGTTCCTGCGTTGGGCCAGACACAGACTGCACAAGATTAAAGGAATCAACAAGGTCTAAAAAGTCCTTTGCCATAGCTTTGTCGGGGCAACACACATGAATATTAAAATCCCCAACAATAAGAACACGATCATATTTTGGCATAATTTCAGAAGTCAGAGAAATCGTTTAAAAATCCCTTATTGTATTTGGGAGGTCTATAGACCACAGCACACAGCACTGTATGAGAGCGACCAAGCTCGAACACGCTCAGTTCAAAGCTGCCGGGTGAGAATGTCAGTGAAAGCTGCTGGCATTTATAGTCACTCTTAAAAACAGTTGCTATACCTCCACCTCGGCCTGACGTCCGCGGAGAGTTCAAATAACAGCAATGCTGCGGTACAAGTTCGGTAAACGCGCTGGACTCACCAATACTGAGCCATGTCTCAGTCACGAAGAGGAAATCCAAGCCCTTGGAAGTGAAGAAATCCTTTAGCAGTGTTTCCCCTAGGTTTACTGCTTTGGGGGGGTGCTGTCTGAGCGGGGGGGGGTTTCCTCTTCGTCAAGGAGATATAGATTAGTTGCAATTTGGTGCTATATAAATCACCTGGAATTTCAGGGGGGGGCTCCGTTGGCGGGGCGCAGCGCCCCTCCAAGACAATGGTAGGGGAAACACTGCTTTAGGACAAAAGTCTTGTTTGTTAGCGATCTTGCATTGATCAGGCCAAACCTGGCAGGGGCCGGCAGATTTGCGGCGTTAGAGGTCCGGGGAGCCCGACACAGAGACCTCAGGTTATGCGGATTAACCCCGCGGCAGCGGGGACGAGGGGAGCAGGTCCCGCGGTGCAGGAATGCCTCATCCGGGTCGACGACAGGTACCAGCCAGGCGTCGACAGGGTCCAGGAAGTGCCTCGAAAAAGAGAGACGAGGCTCATACTCAGTATGAGAGAAAAGATGAACTGAAGAAGCCTTCATTCTCACCAGTCGACCACTGCGTTTTCCCCGGCGGCGGTGGCGTTTACAGCGGGTAGGTGGAGCCGGGGTGTGGCACAGGTAAACTGGTCCCCCTGATAAAAAGGCAGCGTTTTATCTCCACCACGAGTAGACTTTGCTGGATTAATGGCAGAAAACCGAAGGTCCAGCAGTGTTTGGCGATCGTACACCAGTAGAGAGTTGACATTTTGCATTAAGCATGACAAAAACAGTACAAAAACACACAGCGTAAGCATCGGCAGGCGGCAGGCCACACACACTGGCGCCATCTTTCATCAGCTCCGCTCCGTCATATGCACAGCGACCTAATGCTATAACTCCTATGAAAATGTTCAAAAAGTGCTCAAACTTCACCTGTGTGCTAACAGTCCAGACATCTATGGGACAGTTTTGAGATTTCTTCGAATGCCGTTACCATGGCAACACAATGTTCGCCTTCAAACAAGGTTTTCTAATAACTTCAGTGAAACTGCTCCAAACGCCCCAAAACTTCACAGGTTTGGTAATGATGCAGCCATCAACGCATCTAAGCGTATTATGGGGTGTCATCAAATGCCGTTGCCATGGTGACGGATCATTCGCCATGACAAATGATGACGCTGTAAGTCCCATCAACACGGTCCAATCGTCCCCCAATCTTCACTTGTATATCAACGGTCCATGCCTCAACAGCTCTACACCAAATCTGAGATCTCACCATATGCCGTTTCCATGGAAACGCATCCCTCGCCATAAAATATGATGTCGCTATAACTCCTATGAAAATGTTCAAAACGTGCTCAAACTTCACATGTGTGCCAACAGTCCAGCCTTGAAGACATCTACGGGACAGTTTTGAGATTTCTTCAAATGCTGTTGCCATGGCAACACAATGGTTGCCATGAAACACGGTTTTCTCATAACTTCAGTGAAACTGCTCCAAACGCCCCAAAACTTCACAGGTTTAGTAACGATGCAGCTATCAACGCATCTAAGCGTATTATGGGGTGTCATCAAATACCGTTGCCATGGCGAAAGATCATTCGCCATCAAGTTAGTTCAAAAGTTTGCAGTTCAAATATTCTGCTGCTATTCCAAGCCTTTTTTCTTTCTTTCCTTCTCTCATCACACATTCAAGCCCCCAGTGTTCATGTATCATTTCAATCTAAATTCTTCACTTTCTTCTTACACATTACATTTAAGCATAGCAGTTTAGCGTCAGCTTTTCAGCATAAAGCATTCCCACTAGCAATTTCTTCAGGAATTGCATTCTCTAGTTTCAGGCTGATATTTCCTCACAGCAGCAGCCGCACACCTTTAGTTAAACTGCCAAAAAGGCCACATTATTAACGCGAAACTACACACAAATTACACTTCAGATACTCAACTTCCTTGACATGCTTCACGTTTTGAAATTTCACAGATATCTGTTACGGTTCTTCCACAAAACGTTCACATGTAAGAGGTTTATCTCTCATTCAAAACAATGGAAACCTTTGATCTCTGGACGCCTCGTTAGCTCAAATACAAACACCTGTGTAATGGAACACGATGATGTCATCACTCCAACTGACATGCTCAGAGCAGCAGACTTCAACAGTCCAGCCGTGAAGACATCTTCGGGACAGTTTTGAGATTCCTTCAAATGCCGTTGCCATGGCAACACATTGCTCGCCTTGAAACACGGTTTTCTCATAACTTCAGTGAATATACTCCAAACAGCCCAGAACTTCACAGGTTTGGTAACGATGCAGCCATCAACGCATCTAAGCGTATTATGGGGTGTCATCAAATGCCGTTGCCATGGCGACAGATCATTCGCCATCAAGTTAGTTCAAAAGTTTTCAGTTCAAATATTCTGCTGCTATTCCAAGCCTTTTTACTTTCTTTCCTTCTCTCATCACACATTCAAGCCCCCAGTGTTCATGTATCATTTCAATCTAAATTCTTCACTTTCTTCTTACACATTACATTTCAGCATAACAGTTTAGCGTCAGCTTTTCAGCATTAAGCATTCCCACTAGCAATTTCTTCAGGAATTGCATTCTCTAGTTTAAATTACTACTTTTTTACTTATCATATATATGAATGATGTATTATATTCTTATTACGTGTGCTTGCCTTTTTATTTTATATGCAAGCCTATCTTTTTCAATGTGTCTTTTATCTGCTCTGTATCTTTGCAGTAAATGCACTTGCTGGAGGACATAAAGGGTTTCTGATTCTCTTTTAAAGTAAATCTGCAGATCTTTCTCACAGCCCTCTTTTTATTGTTCTCATAGAACACATGAACACTCCAGAGTGTGGGAGAGGTGTGTGTGTGGGGGGGGGGGGGGGTACCTTAGCGGTGGCGTGGTTCAGCATCTCCTGCCAGGTGGGGTCCAGCGTGTTCCTGTCCGCCTGCAGACCCTGCTCCGCCACATACACCATCTCTCTGGCTGCAGTGTGCATGGACACGGCCCGCTCATACCTCAGAGCGGCTTTCTGCGTCTCCTGCTGAGCCTGGGGGGGCACAGCCGCAGATAAACACCAGGCTGGGGGGGTCACAGATTACATGGAACTGGATCTCCTCATAAGGCTACAAAAAAGGTTACTGTGTAGGATAATACTTTAAGTGTGAATCTATACTTCTACTGCCTGAATCTGCTTCATGGTTTTCACTTCCTTTGCTTCATTCGTTCTGTTTTTAATTCAGCAGGTGAACCTGTATGTTCATTAAATAGTGTGTGTGAGCTTCACTGTGTGTGTTAAAGTAAAACGGAGCCTTTTCTGTCAGCTCAGGTTTGATTTCTGCTTTTCTAACCTGTAGTATGAGCTCATGTGTTTCAGTGTTGGTGTACAGGCTGCTGCCTGAAGCTGCTGAGTGAAAGGCAGCCTTTCATAACAATAAGATCATTTCTGATCCTGAATATCATGGTTTCTTCTTTCTAAGGTCACATTGTTCTGTTGTCTGACATAATACACATTAGTAAAACACATCTTATTGATAATTATTTTCTCTTGTATTTCTTTACATAACAATTGATATGGATGTAATCCGAAAGTAGCATAAAGTAATCCTGTTACATTACTTTTTATTATATTTGTATTAAAATACTGATTACACCTTTTTCCAGGTAACTGCTGTAGTAATTGTGACAGAATATATTTGAGTAACCCTCCCATTCTAACCGATCATAATATATACTGCTTTTATATAAAGGGTGCATTTATTTAAAGGCAGCAAACAGAGTGGAGCTGGTTCTTTCATCCTCAGGCTGACATCCCAAGCTGCTATAACAATTGTACAATTGATGGACTATTTTAATGTAAAGTAGCGACAGTAAAAGTAGTCATTGTGCAGATTGGTCCATTTCAGAATAATATATATGATATGTTTTATAATGATTGATCATGAAAGTGTTCTCAAAGCTGGTAAAGGTGCAGCTAGTTTGAATGACTTTGTATACTGCAGGGTAGCTTGTGGATTTACTCCAGGTGGAACTAAAGTCTGATTTAACACTAACACTAGAAATACTCAAGTAAATTACAAGTCGAAATTGTACTTAAGTACAGTACTTGAGTAAATATACTTAGTGACTTCACACCACTATGCTTAATACCTCCATGTCAATGAGGTGCATTGTTATTAAAGATAATTTATTCTACACATGCACCTCAGTGAGCGAGGCCTGCAGGAAGGAGCGTCAGTGTTAGCTTAAGGGAAGTTGTTAAAGTCAAGGGTACTCTAACCACACGGGAAGGTCTGCTGGACGGCTCTGCATGAGAAACCAGCAGGAAGGCCCGCTGGATGGATGGAAACCAAAAGAAAGTAAGGTCGCTGCTGAAAGATGAATGACTGCATCACTGTGGAGGACGGATACTGGGGGTGTTTCTCAATCGTGAGTAAAGCTGCTCCAGAGCCACTACTTCAAGCATGCTACGTCATCGAGTGCCGCCGAAGTACTGTTCCAATGTCCAGCATACTTGGAAATCTACCGAGCCCGGCATACTTCGTTTGGAGAACTTTCGAGGCTGCACATGTGTAGACTCCGCGGTCTTAAAATCCCCACAATGCTTTGCGCACGGACCAATTTCCCCAAATCTGTTGCGGAGATCTCCCAGCAGCTTCTACTGAAGCCTTCCGAGAAAATCGCCAGAACGCCGACACCTCCTCCTCATCTCCACCACTCCCATGTTTTGTTTTGTGTTGCCATAAGTTATTCTCTCTCCGTTGGTGCGCGGGGCTAATGCTAATAATGCTAATGCGAGCAAATACAATGGCGGCTTTACAAAACTTTTTTTTACGGGCCGTGGTTTGCAATTCGCCCAGCCAATCGAAATTGGTACTTTTTTCTCCCCAGGATAGTACCACCTCTCTAGCAGGCTAGACTAAAAATGGGGGTAAAAGTTCTCTGAACTAAGTACTCTTTTTGGTATGAACGCAAAATTCCAGGCACTATCAGAACTAAACGGGAAAAGTACGGGTAAAAGTGCTCCGGTGTGAACGCTCCTATTGTGGTAGACTAAAAGGGGCCCTACTCTGCTCATGTTCAGGTTTGTAATCGGGAGGAGATACTCCCTCTGGAGGGAACACAGCCTGACGAAATACCAATATGCATCCAAAACATATTAACAAAGTTTAAAACCAGGATACAATTAAAACAAATTAGGACCACTGTACACATATTGATATAACTGAAATGTCAGTGAGACCCCTGGGCTTGTTTGCCAGCCATAATAACGTCATACCGGGGCGTTCGTTCCGGTGCACTCCGACAGCATTTAGCACTACATCGAGATTAAGATTAAACTAACTTCTTTTGGGAACACCCACATACCTATGGAGTTGACCAGATGTGTGTAAATTACTGTTCATGGTCATTTGAAAACAAATGCCGTTGTTGGACACACACAAACACACACACACACACACACACACACAGCGGAGCAGAGCACATACACAACGAGTAATAGGGGGAATAATCGGGCCGTCCGGTGTGTGTGTGTGTGTGTGTGTGTCTGTGTAGAGGTGTGTGTGTGAAACGAAGCAGCCTGCAGGGGGGGACACAGTGAAGGCGGTGTGTACGTGCTGGTGCTGCACTTCTCAGAGGCTGCCTCATGATGCTGCAGCCATTTCATGAAGTGAAGGAGGTTTTACAAATAAAAAAATAACTCTACACCCCTGGCCGCAATGTCCTTAAAATGAAGTCCGAGTTCGAAATATATCTCAAATAATGTATGCACTGCCATTTCCCCACATAAACATAACAGTCTGCGATTAAACGGTTGTCTCCTGTGCTCACTTCCTATTGGAGCACCGGTAACTTTCTCTGTGCACGAGAGGCTGAGACCTTATGCTAACCAATTTAGATTTATTTTGGATGTTTTGGATGAAATAATATGACTGGTATAGGTGCGAAAATTAAAAAAAATTAATATTATTTTTTTGATAATTTTTTTTAAAATATTTATAATTCTGCAAATATTACGATAAACTCACAGCTATTTCGCGGCCCGGCAGTAACACCTCCGCGGCCCGGACCGGGGGTTGGGAACCCCTGATTTAGAACACACTACAGGAAAGGAAACCCGAAAAAACATAATATGGCCCCTTTATCACACCGTATAAACAGTATTTCCAACTCTGGATTAATCAATGTAACAATATTTGTATATATAATTTGGTCCTTGTGCACATGTACTTTTCAAATTATAATAATTTAGGTTTTGGAATCTTCCTGTCATTCAATCCACAACTACATGCTGTGTTTAGGTTCTCGTGCACATACAGTACATCTACATTGAGATCAGCACCCTGGACAGCGACTGTGATGACTCATTTGTTGCTGTTTTGGTAGTTTCAAAAGGAAATGTGAAGAAAAGTGATAATATGTGCTGAGTTAGGACTAGTATTTAATTTAGAACTTGATTTAGGTGTATTAGATTTCAAAATGTATTAGATTTTTTGAGTTTGTGTATAGGTGTTACTATAAAAAAGACAATTCAGTATATTTGTTGTCATATCTGTTTCTTTTTTCTGTATGCATAGCCATTTGAGGTTTCAACTTGTACTACATGTGTTGTGTACAGCTACCAATGTTACAAGTGTCCTTCTTGTCTATTGCAAGGTTAGTTGAAAAACAAAGTCCCCATGCGACTGTGCCATAAAGAAACAGACTGAGTGTCCTCAGGGTTCAGAGCAGAAAGGTGTAGATGGCATTTGAATACAGTATGGGCACATGCAGCTACCAAACGCACCTCTTTGGCCAGTCTGCGGGCTTCATAGTAGGGCCGTGCTTTCTCGATGCAGGCACCGAGCTGGGAGCCCTGAGCATTGAGCCTCCTGGCAGAATCAGTGAGGATCCTCCTGTAGCTGGACCTGGCCTCCTGCAGGGAGCACACACACAGACAACACACCACATGTCACATTCAGGTTGTAAATACAGCACTACAATAAACAAACACTACACAAACAACTTCCTCACATCCAGCTGCAGCTCCAGCTTGTTGATCTCATCACTGGCTTGGTTAAGTTGCTCCAGCTCATCCTGGAACCAAAAGGGGACATTCATATAAAAAACATATATAAAAACAGTACAGAAAAGCTGGACAGATGTCGTAAACAAACTCAAAGCAATGATTAGGAGTTCAGTGAGGGCGCAGAGAGGCTGCCCATCCTGGGTACCAGCCTGTGAGAGGAGCAGGCTGGTGCAGTGTGTGCCCATAGTATTACGCTTCGCTTAGTTCATATGCAGAAGGTTAATGATATAAAACTAGCTATTCTGTGAAAGAAAAACTAGAGTATAGCCTATCTCTAATAGCTATGTCGGTAAAAATGATAACTGTGTAACATGCCTGAATTCTCGGGTCCAATTCCTCCTCATGTTTGCCGGCTTCTTCCTCCCGTCCGGTGTTTCTCTGGTGCTCCGGTTCGTTCTCACAGTCCGCTTCCATCTCCTCGGCAGGCTCTGCCTCCGCTCCTCTCCGCCTCAGCATGCCGCCTCTCGCCTCTTCCCCCGGGGTCTCCTCCCGAGGACCGGTCGGTTCAGGGAACCCCGAGCCGTTCGGGATTTCAGGCGACGTCCCTGGCTCCATTTGCGGCCTGTGTCCGGCTGCCGTTTAAATATCGTTAGCCTCCTGGCTCAACACGGTGTTAGCGGTTAAGCCACTGGAAACATGCCATTTAAAAACTATGAATACTTTTAGCATTCAAATATCACGCTGATCTTGATATATTAAAACCCTTACATGCTAATGCTAGCAAACACGTAGCCTGGCTGCTTTAGTATAGGAGCTCGTGAGACGACAGTGACACACCGCAATTATCTTCTTGGGTGCTCTTATTCCGTTTACCCCCTTACACAATTTGATATTTTTGTTTTAATGTGTGGCTGTTTTTATGTAGCGACTACATTGTAGCCTACTAACTTATTTCCTAGATGTCCAATACAATTTAGTCTGTTGCCAGGGGGTCCCTGAACTGATTGCCCCCCCAATACTGACCATGATTGTTGAAATGTAAAGGGCTGTACTACATGATTCACAATACTTAATAATCCCAATATTTTTAAATAAAATAGAAAATAAAAAATGTCCTGCTTGCAACTACTTTACCACAAGATGATAAGTTTCAAGCCAAGTTTCAAAGATGACCATTTTTGTTTATGTGGTATTGTTTAAGCATTGCTATCTTTGCAAATCAATAAAATGTCATTCTTAAAGATCATCCAAACTCACAACTGCCATAGGCTACTATTCACTCAGTAGTTGCAGTGACATACTTCACAAAGCCAGCCGGCGGTCCCAATATTTGTATTATTAACATTTCAGTGTGGCAGTACCTATTGATTTGTACCTGTTAACTCATAAATACATGTGTGACAGCTTAAAATTAAAATAAATCACAACTGAAATATCAAATTCCTGATTTTCTTCTGAAACGTGTTCCTGAGTAAAGGTCCTAATTCAATTCTTTGTCTGAAACTCTACTTCTGCTGTCTTTGGGATGCCATGTGTCAAAGTGCTAGTGTAGTGTTTCATTATTATAAAACCAGAATGCTTAAAAATATTGCAAAGAAAATCATATTTTATATAACTGTATAATTGAAGAAAAAGCTAAATACAAATGACTAAATATGTTCCATAGAGGTCAAAGACTCCACTTGGTACTCGTTAAATCAAATGGGCAAAATATATAATTCATATTGATACATTGATTTTTGCAAAGGATATAAGGCAGTATTTTAACTTGGGTTATCTGCAAATGAGTTCTCAATGAGGAAATGAGCAGAGGATTTTAATCCACACCACATGGAAGTCAACATTTTATGAAACATACAAAATAAGTACATCATCTCCACTTTCCTCCAACAGTGCCAGAAATAAACAACTGCGATTCCAGACATCATCACGGTTTCACTTCCTGCTGCTACGTGCTGGACTTCTGTCTTTTCCAGAACCTCTTCACCTCGCTGTGTCCCTGTGGACTCACCACCAGCACCCTGTGAGCCACGTCCTGCCACACCAGGCAGCCCATGCCCTGCAGAGGAACAGCAGCATTAGCACCAACAGCATCAGCACATACACAGCTCATCCAACAGGTGACTACTGAAGGAGTTCATGGTTGTGTGAATACATGTTGAGTGGGTTGAAGGGGTCAGGAGATGGAGCTATTGGAGCTATTGTTGAAGTTGAAGGCCTTTGGCTAGCAGTGACTGACGTAAGCTTCTTGACTTTGTTGAAAGTGCACACCTGATGACCCTTTAGAATTGCTATATTGAAATTTGAAGTAAAAAAATGCACATGTGGAAAGGTTTCTGATACCAGAAAGGTTGATAAAGAGTTGACTTTAATGTATTATTTCAACACATAACAAATAACTTTTAGGTTAGTTGAAAGCAATAATATTAGTTAATTTAAACTTAATAGTATTGCTTTCAACTAATCTAATACAGTTATGTGAAATCTGATAACATTCATCAAAGTCAATGTTTCAGGTTTTTCAGTGTAGGGTTGGGAGGGCTACTTTACAAATGTATCCTGTTACAATGACTAGTTACCTGGAAGAGAATGGAATCAGTAACCGAATATGCAAAGCTACAGTTTACATCTGATCCTTTACAACAGACTCTATTTGTACTAACATTGTAATCCTGCTAGTAATCTCCATTTTTAGAAATGTAACAGTAATCTGATTACATCTTTTCTTATGTAACTGTAACGGAATACAGTTACCTTTTTTTTTTAAAATCCTGATGACCTTATCTCATCACATTGACTTTGTTACTCCACAACCAACAGGCTAAACCCAGTGAACAGTGATGTTGTGATTACTGAGCTGGCCTGCTCTCAGATGAGACGGTGCCAGCTGATGGAGTTTGCCTTAATCAATAAACAATCTTAATGAAATATGAAAAGCTTTCTGAACGTCTCAATACTCGTCTTTTTTGCCCTATCGATGTATTTTTAGTGATGATGCCACAGCAATTACTCACTGATGTACAGTGTTATCGCTGTTGTCCAAAACTAAGACCTACAAGTAAGGATGAGTTTTCTCTTTCCTGTAGTGTGTTCTATATGTTTGTGTGCATGTAAATGGCCTGCAAAGGCTCAAATCCCTGTGCTCTCCAAAGGGAGTGTCTCTCCCACACACTATATATTAGTGGTCTATAGTATTAACAAGGTGTACAGTAGAAGTTATCACTGAGAGCAGGACAGAAAAGAATGTCACTAAATCTAAACTGATTATTAAATCAATATTGTGCTATTCAGTGTCAGATATGAGAGCGTGTCTAACCTGAGCTCTGTCCCGCAGCACCTCGAAGTCCACCTGCGAGAGGAACTGGTTGTAGAGCACTCCTGAAGGAGAGGCACAGGGGAGGAAAGAGGTTAAAGGTCAGCACAAGTCCATACTCATCATCTCTACACTGTGTACCACAGCTTAGTTACAGCTCCACTCTGTAGACGGCAGTCAGCAGGAGAAACCAATCAGCTCTGCACAGCTCACATGCACTTCTGTTGAACCCCATTTATCAAATATAGACCTTTTCTACAGGACAAAGGAACGTTTGACAATGTGGCTGAAGCTGCAAAGACAGTCGATTCTCAAATCAAAGCCAAATAATGTTAGGCCCTTAACAACATATACAACTAAGGGCCATCCACTCATAACAGCATGGTCACTAACCTGCCAATAGTACACATTGTAAAGCCTGATTCAAAGGGGTTCAGTCGGGGCTGGGCAGCCACGGCACTGGCTGTTCCAAATTGGGTTGAAAATACGTGCTGCGTATCAAATCAAGCGCTCCCTTAACTAACAGCCATTGATTATGACTTTTTGGAGAGCCGTCATCCCGACTCAGCGACACGTAATCAAAACATTGGACTCATTCCTGTGATTTTTTTCATACTGCCAGGTTTTTTTCTAACACGGTGCAGCCTTCATTTTGACGTTACAAGGGTGGTAGCACAACATTGAGGTGAAGGCTCTTTTTCATCGAAATCTTTAGAATCATTTCAGCCATAATTGTGCAGGATAATG
This sequence comes from Gobionotothen gibberifrons, assembly GCA_943591055.1. Lineage (NCBI taxonomy): Eukaryota > Metazoa > Chordata > Actinopteri > Perciformes > Nototheniidae > Gobionotothen > Gobionotothen gibberifrons. The sequence goes on along the minus strand of CALSBZ010038563.1, from coordinate 3,864 downwards.
TGTAAGGAAGATGGTGAACTCACCCTCTGTGAACGTCAGGCGGTCTCTCTCCAGCTCCCACAGTCTGATCTGATCTGTGATGGTGGGGGGCAGCACCGGGGTCTGCAGCACAGGGGTGAACACACTGAGCCAAGCCACAATCAATTGTATCTTACTTCTGTACTGCTTTAACCTGTGTCCAGTTTCCTAATCTGTATGTTTAATTTTAGTTTGGTTATATTAGCATTTCCTGTATGGTAAGACTCTTTGGCTTCTTTCTGAGGACTTGCTTTCATGGTGACTTTGCAGCATCTGTCTAAGGACCACAGACTTTTTTTAAAGCCTCTTGGCGCATTTACAGCAATGTTTATAAATGCGTCAGTGTTAAATAAATAAATGAAAGGCCAACCACTTAATGTTATAATTATTAGAAAGAAGTGTGAGGAGAGCAGATTGGATGTACCTGTTTGAGCATGACAGGGTGCGCTCTGGTCCGTAGGAAGTGGATAATCTGAAGAGAAAAAAGACTTCACATAAATCTGCAATCCCAGTCAAGGTCCCCCTTGATTACCTGACCCCCCCATCTGCAGTAGCCCATTGTGTGCAGTATGTGAGTACCTGTTGTGCTGTGATGCCGTTGGCGATGGCTTGCTGCACTGACTCCCTTGTTACCTGGGCAACCACGACGTTGGGGAAGCGATAGAGCATCTCGCTGAAGAGAGCCACCAGAGCGATCTGCAGCTCTGAGTCTGTAACAGTCACAGATCTGTTAGTCTGCACACTGCTCTGCGTTCTGATCAAGCACACTGAGAGCAGGGAATACATGCTGGTACACTTTACATGTGTTGGTATGAGTGGTTTTGAACATTGGGCAATACAAGGCTATTGTTGTGTCTCTATATATGTCTGTACGTACATTTGCCTAAGGGCGCCCCAATGTGAAGTATGGCCAAATGCACTTTGATCACCCGGTGCACTCAAACGCTCAAAAGTTACTTTGCACTCTCAATAGCCATATTGGCTACGCAATGCAAGTGGCTCTAACAGCTGCGATCGTTAACATGGTGTGATTGTGAACACAGCACCAAACTAATAAAGGTTACATAAGTGAGTTTTTTCACTATTTTCAAAAAATACATTACTGGTGTTCAAATAAGGCTGTGTCATATTATTTGGTCAATTGAGCAGACTTTTTTTAATGATTTGGTAGTGCAAATGTTAAACCTTTCTAACTAGCTAGCTAGCTCACAGCGCCAATCACCACTTCCTGTGAGGAAACGGAACACTTTGAACACAGTTGAAATTCAAACACCGGCACGAGTGTTCACAGTGTACATCACAACAGTGTCCCCCGCATTAGCTTTATGCTAAGCTAACCATGTGCTGACTTCGGACCCTCAAACACACATATCAGAGTGATGTTCATCTGATGATCTCATTCTCAATAAGAATGCAACAGTTGAACCTTCTTTAAAAATGTATATACGTTGTATATCTTGATAGTTTGTAGTCACTGGTTTTAATAATCTAACTGTGGTGCGGTTCACCTGTTTTTTGTAGTTATGTAGAACTACATCCAGCGGCTTCTAGTATTAATATATATGAACCTCTCAGCCTTCTTAGGAGTGATTTCATATGAACAGGAACCTTGTGTAGATGTAGTTGTTTGTTTTAACAGGCATCACAAACATCTTCCCGTGATCAGACATACCTGTGTATGCGTAGAGACGGTAATTGGTTTCTACGACGATGAAGCCTGCGTCTCCGGTCCCAGGCGTGGCTAGGGTGGAGGAGGTGGAGGTGACCCCTGCAGCCAGGGTGATGGCCAGTCTGGTGGGGTAGTACCGCCGCGACTTCCTCTGATAACCACACACAGAAGAATTACGTATGGTACACTAAACTGACACCGTAGGACTATACACTAAGCGTGACTAAATGCAATATACCTAAACAAAACCACTCATTTCTCATTTTCTCAGCTTCATACACATTATCTTGGCAAATTATTGAATTTTGAGAGCATATTCATTGCAAATGGATAAATCCAAAACATTAGTCAAATGGTGAAACCGATAACTAATTATTCCTGCTCACTACTCATTCCTTTATTAAGTAATCGAAAGCTGACCTATGACTCGTTTCCCAAGCTAGGAATCCATGCCCGCCCACCGAGAGGAACCCTTATTACAAACTAGGCCTGATTCAGCTGTCTGTTGAACACAGCGATCATATCTTACATTTACTGCAAGCCTCCTAGCTATGTGGAAATATGATTGGATACCGCCTTTAAATGTATATACATGTGTTCTAGTTGTATTACTGTATATCTATCCCATGGCACTTTTCATTTGCCATAGCCAGCTGATATTGCTATATACTGTATCATACGCCATCATATACCAGAAAACAATACAATCTTAATTAATGATGCCCAATCCGACAACTTCTTGTGTTTTTATAAATATTCTATATACAGTATATTCTATCTGTAACAAAACCCAATTTACCACTGCTTATTTATTTTAATGTAGAGTATCTTTTTTTGATTAATTTTCAATGCAAGTCATTAGGTTGATACCGCCTCCTCATGAGGATGAGTGAGATGAGATGTGACTGGGGGCGGGGGGGGGGGGGGTCTGACGTGGTAGTGGATGCTCCCTCACCTTCCTCTGGAACACCAGTCCGAACTCCCTCAGGTGCTGCAGGAAGGTGAGCAGCGAGTCGCTCATGCCCTCCACAGAGTAATCCTGAGACACAGGAAGCACACCGTCAGTGACAGGAAGCTCACAGTGAACAGCAGGAACATTCAAAGAGTCAGCATCAAACACTCACTCTGCCCAGAGTGGAGAAGCTGAGCTGGAACAAGAAGGACAGGATCTCCACCAGCTCCATCCCTCGGGACTGCAACACACCGCAGGGTCACACAGAGGCAGATCATAACCAGCTAATACACTCTGAACTACCAGCACTGACAGAGGTTGGGAGTACTGGTATATCTCAAATAATAATTCAACTTAATGTACATGTTCACAGTCATACTTCTTTCAACCTGAATACTGTTCAACTACGGTCACTGAACACTTCCTGCACATATTTGACTTAAAGGACATATTTTCCTTTATTTTCTTTAATAATTGTATTCTGATAACTTACTTTGTAAAATATCTCTTTATCTCTAGCTCTTTCTATGTTTCATTATTTATTTATATTTGTATTGAAGGTTTTTGGAAGAAATCAAACTTTGTAACTTGTTGAAATGCTTAATGTAGAGTATTTCTGAAGTATTTCAAGTCAAACTGTAATGATACACACAAGTTACTTTGTTAAATACATTCCTTAACATACAGGTTTAAATGCTGTTCCAAAAACTCCACACTGCCAGAAATACAATTAGGTTGTAAACAGTAATAATAACGTTACTTATCTATTCATTCTGAGGTTTGAAAACATGGGTTTTGTATTAGGCATGTTTCCTTTTCTCTACACCAAGGACTACGATGAATGGATCTGAAGCCGTTTAAATGTTCCTCAGTCAGTGGTTCATCCATTATGCACTTTCATGGCAGTTCAGCCCACTTTGTTTGCATTTCTTTCAAATTCATTCGTTATTTCTTTGCTCTAATACTTCATTCTTCAGGCTTATAAAAGGCCACTAAGTACATGAGTGATAACCACTGGTTGAAGTAGTTCAAGGTAACCAGGTCAGAGTATGAGAGGGCACGCAGGTACCTGGGCAGTGTTCAGGTACTGGAGGGTGAAGTACCACAGCTGAGAGGCGGTGTCCAGCAGGAGGAACTGGAACCCAGCGGAGGTGATGTAGGGCGCCTCGCCGGCCTCACTGACACACACACACACACACACACACACACACACACACACACACAC
>CALSBZ010038553.1:0-12194 GCA_943591055.1 Gobionotothen gibberifrons | reverse complement strand
ATGTTAGTCAAGCAAGTCTCAAGTCACAAAATATGCGACTCGAGTCATGACTCGAGTCAAGTCACGTGACTCGAGTCCCCACCTCTGGAAAATACAGCTTCCTGTGTTCGAATGAGCTGCTCCAAACAAATAAATAAACACAAGGATAATTATGTCTCATTGTTGAGTAGATAACAGTGTATGGTTTAGAAAAGAATACACAATTAGAAGGAAACAAAGATGAAACAATACAGATTTCAGTATTCTGAGCCCCTACTCTCCCCCTAACTTATGGCAACAAAAGTCCTACATTGTTCAATTAAATTAAAGAAGTAAAAACAATAAGTGTGGCTTGATATTGACGACGACGAGTTGGGATCGCGGAGAAATGCTCTCCGCAGATCCATTCTCACAGCATTTATCAACCTTTTTCTTACTCAATATCAAGCCACACTTATTGTTTTTACTTCTTTATTTTAATTGTATAATGTCTGACTTTTGTCAGCTCAGAAAACTGAAATCTGTATTCTTTCATAGTTTTTTCCTTCTAATTTTGTATTCTTTTCTAAACCACACACTGTTATTTACTCAACAATAAGACACAATTATCCTTGTGTTTATGTATTTGTTTGATTGTATAATTTCTGACTTTTGGGCTCCGACAGGACCGACAGTCGGAGCAGATCATAGTAGTTGCTTTAGAGAATTTTACACCCGGAAGTAAGTATTCTCTCTGCTTTGCTTGACAAACCCTGTGATAGTCCTCAAGCTCTGTGATTGGATGTTTGAGTGTGCGCCGAGGGTTACGCCGAGCGTCAAACAGCACTTTGAAATGGGATGGAACCAAGGCAGACTATTCAAAACTGGATTTGAACGGGTCCACCCCCCGCCCTCCCCCACCTTGTCCCCAGAACTACAGGGCTATTGTGTGTTTCGCAACATGTTCTATGGCACGTCTCTACTGGGAATTGTAGTTTTAAAAGACGTATTTCCCACAAGAAGAAGTTGCCCGTATTAAACTGTGTACATACCTGGAGGTTTAGGGGATAGGAAACACTCAAATTTAAAACATATAATTAATAAATGGGTGAAAATTCCTTGCGTCCATAATGGGCAGCATTAATTGATTGATTGATTGATTGATTGATTGATTTTATTTCGAATAAGTAAAATAAACAATTACAAAACAAAACAAATGTTGCAGTGCATAGTCATGTTAGAGAAATAAAAACAATGACATTTTACAACAACAACAACAGCATTAGCAACATAAACAGTGTGTTCGAAAAGGAGTGAGAAGAAGTATAATTTATTTAATCTCACCCCCTTGTCCCTAAATGATTTATTTATAATCTGCAATAATTATAATTTGTATGCATTATTATTGATATTATTAGTATTATTAATCTGCTTCACCTATTGATTGACATATTGAAAAGGAATCTAACTTCGATACAACAACAAAATTGTTAATACCTAGGCCGTTTCCGATACCGAACTCCGTTGCTGATAAGGCTCCGGTGAACGGCCGTCCAATCTTTTTAGGACTTCAAAACCCCCCAAAATCTACACGCAAGATCAACTTAATCTGCTTCGGGGGGAGTTTACAACGTGGCCTCTAACACCACGCTGCCCGTCGTATCCCTATTTTAGGCACTCAGGCCCCGGATGTTCGACCACGTTAGGATAGCAAAACGGTGTGTATGGTGTAGTAGGTGTTGGTGGGCTGGTAGAACCCCAGAGCAGTATCTCAACTGCCCCTGGAGAAGAATCCCTCTGTTAATGGGAGACTCCCTGGTAATTAGGGCAGCTTCAGAACCCACAGTCCCTAACCACACCCTCTCTTGATCCCCAAATATATCAATCAAAACAATGCAGATGTAATATCAAACACAGCCAGAGTCATGTCACAGCAGTGACATTACCACATCAGCAGAGCATATGTGATATTCCCCTTAAACAATTTTAATCCAAATGATCAACTAATGTCAGCCTTTTCCAAGGAAGGGTATTCTTACCTCACTCTAAGACCAAGCAGATACCTTCAGATACCACGAGAGAGAGACCAGGAGTTTTGGGTCGAAGTGTACAAAGTAAAAACCGGATTTATTAAGGTTTTAACAAAAATAAAGGATTAAAAAGAATCCTTAAAAATAATAAAGACACCAATTCAAAATACAATAGCAACAGGTTCACAAGTCAAGTCCTCCAGCCGTCAGAAAACTTCCCCCAAGAAGCCTCCAAGCAGCCCCCAAGCCTCCAAGCTCAAGACCTCAAGCTCCGAAGCCCTCTCAAGCTCTTCTTCTCCATTCTTCTTTATAGTCTTCTTCCTCCTTCCTCTCTTCATCATGGGTCACCCCCCTTTCTCTCTTTGAGTCAGAAGGAGTTCACAACTGTTCAACTTCTAATTATTGAACATTAAAAAATGTAAGGTTTAAAAATTAAACAAATACAAACTTAGAGTAATGATATGTAATTTTGAAGAGAGGGAATATGAACATTTTTCATGAAAGCAGAACACATTGTCAATGTCATGACTTTAGAATCAAGTTATTTTCTTTAAACAAGTCAATATCATATATGCAAACTTTAAACTTTAATTCATTAACAGAGACTTCATTTATCAACAGAGACAAATAAGGGCAGCTTGTCTCTACGATTCGTTGGCCCAGGAAGTTGATTTGAATCTGTGCGTAGGTCGCCTGCATCCTGTGCCTCATTGTCTTCATACCCGCTGTAAGCGCTCTCAAGGTGTCAAAAACCACAAGCGCCTTTTCTGAATGGTAGCTGGAACTTTTACGCTTTTATTGCCCCATCTAGAATGTGTGTGTGTATAGGTCAAAAGTTCAGAATGTTCTATCTACATGTAGTTTCACATGCCTGGTTTCATATGCCTGAAACACCAAAGGAGGAAACATACATCCTTTCCATTCACAGCCAATTTAGCATCTTTTTATCAATGGTAAGCTTAATAGAGGTAGGTGAGGTAAAGGTCAGGTATGACACGGCCACTTTCACAGCAGAACTGTCAACAATATACATACACTGATATACATATATGCACACATACATATACACATAGTCAAACACCTTCCCCTTCCCTGTACCTCGAGAAAATAATTTCTCTGTATTTCCTCTTGAACTGGTTAATGTCTGGACATCGCTTGAGCTCCACATGCACACTGTTCCATAGTCTCTCTCCACAGGCTGAGATACAGAAAGTTCTTCTGGTTGTACGGGCCCTATGAATTTCGAATTGAAATTGTCTCCTTGAACTATATCCCCCCACTCGTTGAGTGAATACTTTTTGGATGTTTCCTGGTAAAACGTTATTATTTGCCTTAAACATGATTTGTGCCGTTTGGAATTCTACCAGGTCTTTGAATTTTAACAATTTTGACTGCAGGAATAATTTGTTAGTGTGATCAAGGTATTTGGCATTGTGAATGATTCGTATGGCTTTTTTTTGTAGAATAGATACTGCATGTATAGAACTTTTGTAGTTATTTCCCCAGATTTCAGCACAGTAATTCAGATATGGTAAGACTAGTGAACAGTAGAGAGTGCGAAGAGATTTCTGATCTAGAACTTGTTTTACTTTGTTTAGTATGGAAATGCTTCTTGACAGTTTTGACTGTACATGTTTTATGTGCAATTTCCAACTTATTGTGTCATCTATTATTACCCCAAGACATTTAATTTCATGGACTCTTTCAATTTCAACCCCATCTATTTGTATTTGTATCTGTGTTTTTGTTCTATGTTTACCGAACAGCATTAATTTAGTTTTACTCAAGTTTAATGATAGTTTATTTTTGTCAAACCATGTTTTTAATTTGTGCATTTCATTAATATACCCACATGACAGCTAAGGTCAGAAGAGCTATATTCAACAGCTGGTCTTATGTCTGTGACCCCTCCTGTTGTTAATTGATAAGCCTGAAACATGCACTTGTCAAGGTTCAGAGGCACATTTTGCAAATATGGCAGTAGCCATCGATCAGCTTAAGATAAGATAAGATATACTTTATTGATCCCAAGCGGGGCCATTTTCTCGTTACTGCAGCATGTGTAACAGTTGTAAATATGCAGTGGTGTTTATTTGTAAATCATTTAGTATAATCACACAAATTCTGTGTTTTAGTTTTAATTTAATAATTCTGTGTTCTTTATTTATTTATAAATGTATTTAAGGTCGGAGATGAAAAAGGTCGGAGATGAAAAACTTGGGTCGCAGGTTCCTCAACAGTGCATTACAAGACATCTATCAATATGTGTGTACCTCCACCATTAAACTGTCATATTCTCCACATTTCTTATACTATCTACATACATCTTATAAGAGTTTAATAAATATGTATAATATCAGTTAAAATACGTGCTTCAACATAGTTAACATTGCAGGAAAGTTGATTGTCAAGTCCCAAAACAAATTATGCAATATATTAGACGTTAAGTACTTTGTCAGGCATAATATTTATCTGTAGATACCCCCAAAGCTTCTCTTATTCAAAAGAAGACCTTAATCTAAAGTATTCTTTAATTTTTAAATAAAGCCTAATTAGTTTGTCTGTTTTGCACATCCTCCTATTAATATCTTTGTACATCCGGCACTAAACTGTTTTATTATAGAGATCACTTACAGTATCTTCTTCAAATGTTATATTGTATATTTCTATCATTAACCTTCTACTTTCCCCCTATGAAAGTATGTACTCTTAATATGTTTATGTTTTCATCAAATATAACATATCAACAAAAAAATGCAATAATGTGCTTTAACCACTCAGTGGGTAAAGCACTCAAATTGACAGTGTTAACACAATAAAATATGCTGCTGTTTCAAGTTTAGTTTATGATGTATTTTGTTATCCACACATATTGTTTTTATATTTGTAACACCAAACCGACAGAAAAGATGGTCTTAACATGACCCAGTGGTCTAGTTCATAAAAAATATATTATCAAACATAATATTAAAATGAACACTTATTTTGAAAATAAAGCTTCCTGTGTTCGAATGAGCTGCTCCAAACAAATAAATAAACACAAGGATAATTATGTCTCATTGTTGAGTAGATAACAGTGTATGGTTTAAAAAAGAATACACAATTAGAAGGAAAAAACGATGAAACAATACAGATTTCAGTATTCTGAGCCCCTACTCTCCCCATAACTGACGGCAACAAAAGTCCTACATTATTCAATTAAAATAAAGAAGTAAAAACAATAAGTGTGGCTTGATATTGAGTAAGAAAAAGGTTGATAAACGCTGTGTTAATGGATCTGCGGAGAGCATTTCTCCGTGATCCCAACTTGTCTATTACCAACGTTCAGGGAGCTCTATGCAAGTCAATGGGACTCCCTGATAGTTGAATATTGACGCTTAAGGGCCCCCCCCCCTTGTGTTGGAAAGTGACCACAGCTCCCGAGTTGGGAGTGAGAATGTGTTGCTGCAACGCCTCGCGTCGAAAATAGACTTGCATCCTATTTTGAGCAGAGCCCAGCGCCGAGACGCTTCTGGGACGTAACGCGGCACGTCTGGTGGAATAGCACCCATTGACTAGAGTGGCCGCGATCAGAAGAGGTTCAATGTAAAAAAAACTCCTCCAAAAGAACAGGCTAAAACACTCTTCCAGACATATTAAAACACTTTTCCTGCCTATTTAGTCCAATTGTAAGACATTTTTTTTTATTGAACTGTCCCAGAATTGTACAAATCATGTCCAACACACGGAGAATTGCATGTGTTTAGTGAATTCCATCAATAGGACACTATTCTGCCATCTGGTGGACATTTAATGAATTACATGAACAATCCCAAAACATTTAATATTTTCTATCTCAGAGAGGAAAGCTCGCCTGACCCCAATTTCTTTTCCAGGTGGAAGCCCCCAGCGGTGCCTATGCGTCACCCTGGTTTATTTTAGGTGCACTCTGGGGCAGAGATAAGGGTAAAATTAGGTCTGTCACTTTGTGTGACTGCACCACTAATGTAAAACTCTGCAGAGTGGACGTCCATTATTTGTACTGCCTCTAATATGAGTAAATCTATTTGTAAAAACTTTTTTCTCTGTGTCTCTGCTGACCTGCTGTATGGTGGTCGTCAAAAAATGAAAAACACAATCCGGTGAAACGATTTTATTTAAAAACTGAAGCTGCTCAGAGAGATGGAGGTGATCTGTTTGACAGAGAAAAAACAACAAAAGGCTTTTATGGACAGAGTTAAAAGAAAATCTGAAGTCAGCTGATGTTTTAAGACCCAGCGGCCTTCTGGGAAATGGAGTCCGCTCAGAGCTCAGTCGTCTCCTCCGCACAGACTCAGCAGAGCCTTCTGGTAGTCTCCTTTAGTGTGCTCCTGAAACACACCACAATTATATTAATACTTTGGGACTTAAGCCTCTGCAGACCATTTACATGCACAGAAACCTTTATAACACACTGCAGGAAAGGGAAATCCCAGAATAGGTCCCTTTTAAAAATGTTTTGATGTTTGATGAATAACTTTCCCCAACATACTTTTGGACAATATCACATCCAGTCTGTGTTTTGTGTCATGGCATTACACACAGCATGCACAGTATCTTTTGATTCAATGGTTCTTGTCTATGTTTATTTAAATTAATTACAGAACACAGAGACCCATACTGGAGGTGGTTGAACAACACACACACACACACACACACACACACACACACACACACACACACACACACACTCACAGCGATGGTCTGGTACAGAGTTCTCTTGTGCGTCTTCTTGAACTCTGAGCGGATTTTCATCAGGTCGACTTCACAGCGAGACACCATGATCCTCGTCACCACCTTCTCCTTCGCTCCTTTACTCTATATACACACACACACACACACACACACACACACACACAATTGATTACTTTTGTTAGAGTGGTAGAAATACATGAACAAATACGTGCATATAAAGTCATACAGTGTTAGCATATTAGCACCAAAAATATACTATCAAAAGTGAACAAACTAATTCTGAAGAATAATACATCATATTATTTTATAATAGTCATATTAGTTTAATGTGGGTGTTACAAAAATATACATATAAATATAATATAAAATAGCATTATATTAAATAAAAGAAAGCCACCAACAACAATAACCCTAGTGTCATGTTAGTGTTGGCTGTTCATGTTTTAGCATTTGTTTTTGTTTTCCTTGTATGTCTCTTTTGGTTTCCTCTTATTAGCGCCCTTGATTTTTGTTGTTTAATTGTACATTATTTACTCCTCTAAGTTTTCACTTTAGTAAAAATAGGATATATTTCATGAACTATTCTAGACTGCACTCAGAAATCACCTGCAACAAAATAAATCTTCAAAACTAAAACGAGAGAAGGAATATAAATGAGAGTAGAAATGTTAAAGGAGTAATTACACTGAGCACCAAAACTACAGTATTTTCAGTGAGATGGAGTGAAGTAGAAATATCAGGAAGCAGAACATTAAACATGTGTAGTTGCAGTGATCAAGGTAAACCTGATCTGTACCTTCATGGCTTCATTGAGTCTGTTGGCGAAGTACAGCTGTCTGTTCTCAAAGCACTCCACTGTGAGAGGACAAATTCATTTATTAAATATAATATCATTACATCCTATGCAACAGTGTTTTATTCAAGATCTTAATTTTCAAATAAGCATCCCCTTCCTCCCACATTGAATATAATAATAAAACTGTGGTGTTTTTACCCAGAGTGAGGAAGGATTTCTCCAGGTCTCCCTTCACCTCCTTCCTGATGCTCTCCTTCATGTCGTAGGGACTGTAGCTCTTATAGCGCTCAAACACTACACACACACACACACACACACACACACACACACACACACACACACACACACACACACACACACACAGAGAAAATACATACAAACTTAAAGCATATTGTTTTATGAATGTTTATAGAGGGCACTGCTTGACACTCTGTACAATGTGTGTGTGTGTGTGTGTGTGTGTGTGTGTGTGTGTGTGTGTGTGTCACCTTTCTGCAGGTGGGGGACACTCCTCTGGGACATGATGGAGATCCAGACGACCACGTCGGTGCCTTTCCTCTGAACCCCGGCTTCATACAGACACTGAGGTGAGAGAATTAAGAGTCATATTACTGTACTTAGGTTAGAAAGAAAGGTGTGATTTCTGTACTTCTTAGGATTAGTTAATTAATGAAATCCCGCAAAAAAAACCAATAACTGAGTGTTTGATCGTGAAAGAAATTCACACTAAGAACAAAAAAATAGTTTTTACCCCAGAAATCAAATGTTTTTGAATATGTTTTAATAAAGAATTCTCTGAGGTGTTTCACTCACTCTGGCGTCCTCGTCGATCTTCTCATAGTCCACCACGTTAGACGGCTCATCTCTCTTTGTCTGCATGTCAACAAAGAAAATGCATATTAGTGGTTTAAAATGTTTAAATTACAGTCAAACACCAACCTGGGTTTTCTTTCAGCGTGCTTAAGGTTGCATTCACACCTAATAGTCAGCTGTCAGGTGCGCACCAGACGACAGTTTGCTACATTGTTTAATTGTTCAGAAGGTTCGGTTTGCGTTCAGACGGGCAAAATTCAAAGGGACTATAAACTTTAAACACAAGTCATGTTCTCGGAAATGCTGTTCAACCTCTGGTCAGACATTACCGGAGCCTCCGCCATGGAGCATCGGCACTTTCGGCAGGTTATTCTCATGCTGCTGTTAATCTGGAGATCAACAGACTCTAGCGGCCCGCGCATATGATTATATAATCAGACAACGTCCGTTAAAAAACATTATGAAACATATAATGGGAGACGTTCTGCAGTCAGGAGGGGCATTTCACCGACGACAGGTGTTCTTACTTTGATGTAGCTGACGGAGCATTTTTACAAGTTTACACGACACTGTTCAACACTTCATTCTGCTTCACTCTTTAACTAAACAACCTTGAAAGACTCTTTCACTAAAGATTTGGAGGAAATCACGTTGTTGTTACTCGTAAATACTACGCTTCCTATGTTTTGGTGCGGACTGCGTTCACACCAGCAATGAACCGCTCCAGAGTTCGAAAGCAAGCGCTCCGAGACCACCTATTTTAGCGGTTGTCCGGTTGTTTAGTTCACTTAAGAGGCCTCGGACTGTGTTCACACCGACCCAAACGAACCGCACCAAGCGGCTAAACGCACCAGGGTTTGATTCAACCGGACTATACAAGGCAGGTGTGAATGCAACTTTAATATACCATATAGCCAAGGGTCAAAACGTAGGTTTGTAAGTATTTTATATTACCCAGATACTAAAATGACAATTATACAAAGGTCTTTACAGTTAGAATCGAGCTACCTGAACCAGCGCTAGCAGCAGTTTAGCGAAGTCTCCTGAGGTGTCTCCAGCTACCTCTTTATCCAGCTCCTTCTTAAACACTGCAGACAGAAAGATGTGCACATTATGAAAAAAAACGTAATAAGTTAAATACAACGTACAGTATGATGTATATAATATTAGCAACCAAAGCTAACTAGCTAGATGTTTATAGTTGATACTAATAGTAAAGCTCATCGAGCTAACATGCTAACAGCTTACATGTGGTTCAATGTCATTTTATTCTAAACGGCTAACGATGTGTTACTTTAACTTTTGAAGCTAACTTAGCCACCCAAAGCTGAAAGCTGTACAGAACATTTTCCATCATGAAATGTCATTTATATAGCGATAGTCATATATCATAATCATTTATTGATAAAATATCTAGATACAAAATTATATATATTTTTGAATTACTCCAATTAAATAGACTAATCAAAAGAGAGTATCATGATTTTAACGTATTTGTAATTTTATTCTTAAAGGTGGGGTAGGTCATTTTGCAGAAACCAGCTCGAGTGCGCTAGAATTTGAAAATACACAACCGGAAAAAATCTGCCACTTCCTTACAGAGCCCCTCCTCCAACACACACGAACGCGCACATGACCAATGAGGGCAGGAGATGAGTTTGTGCACAGATGGAAGGCTGACAGGCAGGTAGGCCATCCAGTTACTTTAGCCGGGCCGGCTCAGATGATTGGTCGTACTTTTTACAGCGCCACGGCTTCCACAGATGACATTTTTAATGGATTTGTTGTCAAAGCACTTCAGATATTCATTGCTATCGGGATGTTAAGAGCATTCCATGCAATATAACAACAAGTGTATCTCGAACCGGTTTCTCAAACTTACCTACCCCTCCTTTAAACTACAAAATGTATTATGGATAATATTTGTCATCTTTATATGCCATTGAGTATTGCAATATTATATATAATGATACCCAAAGTTACTTATTGAAAAGATTACTGGACCAATAATATTGACCTTTAGGTCATCAAGTAAATGAAATACTTGATGAAACAAAAGAGAGCATATTTATCGTAATTAACAGTGCAATTTTAAATACTTCTTTGGACATTTGAATTGTAGAATGTGTTAATTCATATGTACAATAAAGAATTTCACATATCCTGTTTTGGTAATGGTTCAATTAGATATGCAGGTTAATGTTAAATTGGCAAACATTAGTCATGCTAATGTAATTAAAACACTGCATACTTAAACAATCAAATCAAAATGACAGATTATTCAATGGACAGTTTAACTTAACCTCCTCTGTTAGGTTAACCTCTTTAGTCTCACAGTATTATAATCATTGTAATATTGGTTGTAGTGTAGGCAACAATACTAACAGCAATGTGAGCTTTTAGCATTTAAAATATAATAAATGTTGTTCTGCATTTGAGAAGAACGCACTCTCTCTGTAAACCCTCTTAATCTCCAGCAGCTCCTCGTTGTTTCTCGAGCAGACCATCTCGATGAGCGTTTCCTCGTCCGTCCCCAGGCCCTGAAAACAAACACACACAGGTAAGACTTCATTTGTAATATTAAAAACGCTATTATTGAACAATGTTATTCTGTCAGAGCTTTTTCATTGGTAAAATATGTTTTTTCATCAAAAGTAAAATAACTTTTCCTGCAGAAAATTGTCCCACATTCAACCATAAACAATACGGAGGCACATAAAGTTCTGATTGGTCGATTCAGAACATGTGACACGTTGTAAATCCAGTAGAACAGACCGCTGTCAAGGACTGTAATGATCGTTGCTACGGAGGGTCAAGAAAGAGAAAGGACAAGAGGTTCAAATTAAAAAAATCTTAATAATGAAAATGTTTCAACACAAATCATAATGTCTTGCAAATTATTTGGCGGACCACTAGGGGGGCCGCGGCCCACAGGTTGGGATCCGCTGGTTTAACTTATTTTAACATAATTTACTGTAAAGCATCTTTTAACTGCGAAGTAAAAATATGTAATCTCTATATCATTTGGAAAATGCAGAGTTTCCAAAGGTCGATGTCGCATTCAGGTGCTCCGCTAATCATTTGTTTAGGAAGTTGTTCTTCAGGGTCCGGTGTTGTTCTGTTGCAGTACCTAATTCACCCAGTAGATGGCGGGGTAGACCCTGATGTATGGTCTGCATAATGTTTTTTTAGCCCGCCTGTTAGTTATCCAGTTGCAGGATGAAGTCAAAAAAGATAATTCCGTGATTGAATACTCACACAGACAAACAAAATGCTATACACATATATATGTACACATTTACATACACACACCCAGGGCCGTTTCTTCCTATAGGCGGACTGTGCCGATGCATAGGGCCCGAAGGGGGCAAATCTTAAATGTGCCTTATTTATCAGAATTAGACTTTTTTTTTCTTCAACATTTTACTTTTTTTCCAGAATTTCTTTTTAAATCATTTTGTGACATTCTCACTGAAGAGACTTGCAATTATTTGCCCTAGACTTCTGCTTTCAGACGTAGTTAATTATGAAGTTATTACCCTATCTGATAATAATCCAATGCAGAGGCAATAATGTGATATAATACATTATTTTATATATATTAAATATATATATATATGTATATTATATAGTCTTAAAGTTACAACCGGCCTTTTGAGTGCAACCATAATGCTAATGTGGACAACGATGAAATAGAGTTTGACCCCCCGGGTTTAGAGGGGAAACGTGTCTGACCTTCATGGAGGCTTTGAGCTCCGAGGCGTCATACTGAGCGGTGCTCTTCATCAGACCCAGCAGCAGAGCCTCCAGGGAGCCGGACAGCGCCCCCTTCAGGGCCACGCTCAGATCCTGGGACAATACAACACTGCAGGTCAATGGGGGGG
>CALSBZ010038548.1:0-11391 GCA_943591055.1 Gobionotothen gibberifrons | reverse complement strand
TGACAGACACATTGGATTAACCCTCAGCATGGTTTTTCTCGTTTTAATGCCATAGAAAACGACTTTTGATCAGAATAACAGCTACGTTGAGACGATCTCCCGTGTTTGCTCCGTAATGCTACGTGTTGTGATGTCTGTGTTTGCTTCCCCTGTCGCGAGTTCTGATCACTCAGTGATGATACTATACCTTTAATACTGTGGAATCTCAGCGTTAATCGGATATCTTGTATGTGCTGTTACGATAAGTAATAAGGGTATATTTACCTTGAGTTCTGTGCCAAGTGTGTAAGCATTTTTTCGCTCAGGGGTCATTTAGACCCGTTAATCTGGTATGACACATTCATAGGTTTTTAAATATTAAGAAGCCCTGAGACAGTTTCGTGAAGAAAAAAACCCCGCAGCCCCCTCCACAGGGGGCTCTCGGGCTAAACAGGTTCAGTGAAAATGACACGTTTTAAGCTAAATTAAAAAGAAAAAGAAATATTTCCAGTTATTCACTGACTGTTTACACGCAGAAACATAAAGTGATGCAATAACCAAAGCGCAATCTCAAATGATATTCCTTTAAAATATTTCATGATGAATGAGTACTTGCTTGTTTTACCAATTGAAAATATTGTCGTTATTGTATGTCATGATATATCAATATAAGATTTCATGAATATATGATTTTATTGAAAAACAAAACGTTATGAGTGACTGCGGAGAGTGATGTAAATGTTTTCAACATGCCTTTAGCAGGTAAAAATATGAAATATATCCACCACAATTAGACATAAGGCTAGACATTTGTGTTAGTTAGGCCCCCCACCTCTATAGCAAAGATTGCATTTAATTTGTTATTTTAATCATCCATTGTCAGCACTTTATAGCCTGAATTATTGCCCCCCCCCCCCTCCTCACTTCAGTGGAGCGGTGTATGGACTGACCTACGTGTCCGATGAACACAACGTTGACGTGTTCCTTCTTCGGGGCGTCGGGCTGTGTGGGGGGGACTTTGGGTGCTGGTGCTTCCTCCTCCTCCTCAATGATCTCCGGAGCAACCTCCTTCGTCACAGCCTCCTCCGAAGGACCCCGGTCCCCACAGGAGTCCCCTCCCGGCTCCTCCTCATTTGGCTCCGCCTCTTTCTGGTCCCACGGCTCCTCTGTGGTCCTCTCTGAGTCCCCGTTTTCCACAGGAGCTGCACAGGCAAACACAACATTTAAAACCAGTTTGAGAGCTACCTAAAACGACTCAGCTGAGTTCAATATACACAAACCTCATGTTTTACACTTTTTAAATGATCAAAGAAGAATTATACAAACATAGATCTGAATATCAATAATAAGCAGTGGATTTTCCTCTTAGGGGGTAACAAATTATAATATCCTAATTGATACACAGAAGTTAGCAGTGCAGTGAACTTTCACATTAAAAAAAGAAGAATCTTTTTAATGGTGAAAATTGTTAAATGTGCTCCTGAATTTAAAACACAAAAGAGTGGTGCGTCTCAGGGGGGCAGGGGTTCCCAAACTTTTCAGCCCCCGATCCCCAAAATAACAGTGCCAGAGACTGGCGACCCCCACACCACGTGAATTGTCAATAGTAATACAAAGAACAGTGTTTCCCATACATCGACATACAAACCGGTCAGTGTATGTTTTGGTCATTGGATTTTCTTTTCACTAATGGAAATTCAAAAACAAAAAACCACTGGATATTTGATTTGTTTTAAAATTGAAAAACCAAAATTCAAATACAAGGCGTTTTTCTTTATCATGGTACTAAACTTAAAAAAAAGGGATGATTTTCATTTTCTACTTCTCAAAACAAAAAATAAAATCACTAGAAAACAGAAACAAAAAAAATACCGGTTTTTCCTATTCTGCTACCGGAAGTAACCTTACAAAATAAGAGCGCAGGTGAGGTCAGAATCCGTGTATCTACGGTGCATTTGTTTTCACAACGAAAACAGCCAAGACACATATTGAGCCCAGAAAATGAATGTTATTGAGGGCTGTAAATATAATCGGCCTATGTCTAAAATGGACAACATTGTTAGGAGATTTAAACTATACAGCGATTCTGCACTGCGGTCAACTCAGCCGTCTCTCGAGTTTGTTATTCATTTTTCTGCCATTAGTCCTTCGTGAGATCGATCCTGTTGGACTCAGGAGGCTAGTGGTGAAACTACTCCCACAAGTACTATGAAGTACTTACTGTGTACTTTTTTAGTAATCCTCTGTCAATGTCCACTCCTGAGAACAAGAATGCATGTTTCTCTGCTATTTTGAATCAGCGTTAAAAAAACCTTTCTTCATGAGACATGAGATATTGTTGGACAGAGTATTTTAAGAGGATATGGTAGACTTGATATCAGCACTACTTCCAGTCAGTAGTCCGGCAGCAGCATTTCTACCCCTTGGAAAGTCTTGCCCGCTATTTAAATTGACTTTGGTTGAAGTTAATAACAATATTGATATTATATAGATATAGCATATTTGATGCAGTCTTTCTGAACACTTTTAAAATAAAATACTGCAAATGACAAATATTTGTAATGTTCTACACAGATAGTGCCTTAACTTGAATTTGAAAACACGTGGCAACTTTATTATTATTACAGCAGATGAAAAGATTTGTGGAAGGATCAATTCTTCATGGGCTTCAATGGCTCTCTAGATAAAGGGTGTTTTATGGTTGCTTGTATTATCCTCAGATAGGGGTTTGTTTAAATAACTAGTGACATTTTAATAAATATTGCAAAAAAGGGCTCCAAAAAAGGCATATATATATATAACCTGGCCGGCTTAGCCAGTGTGTATTTTTTCAAGCACCATAAGATTCATAGTTTATTAAGTACAATTCTGGGCCATTTATTGTGTAATTTCTCCAAACAGAGTAAAAATGCAGGGCTCAACGCTAACTTTTGAAAGTGGTTGCCAGGCTGGCAACCAGGCATCAGCTTTTGGTTGCCAAAACTGAAAATACGGTTGCCATTTTTAGTCACCTTATATTTAAAATAATTAAGATACTATACAGTTATACTAGGGATGCACGATATTGGTTTTTTGAAACCGATACCGATATCTTCCTGTTTCTCAAGACCGATACAGATAATAATATTATATATATTAAATGTACCTGTAGTTTTTGCACACCTGGTGGTAAAAAAAAGACTAGTAGTGAGCAAATGACATGAGCATTACTACTATGAACAAAACAAAGCCAATAACAGTTTTGACTCTTCAAAGTGACCATATTTATTTTCCCAAATAAATATAAACACACAGACAAACAAACAAATAAATATAAAGCCTCGTCGATAGAGATGTCCCGATCCGATCACGTGATTTTCAAAAGATCGGAATCGGGAGAAAAAAATCGGGGATCAGGATTCTTTTTTTTTTAAATTTACATTTTTTAATACTTTTAAAAAAAATTGTTATTTAAATGTTACAAAACAAAAATGACCATGTTCAAGTCTTAAAGTCATCCTGAGGCATTAGTTTTGGTTTCAAATTACACAACATCATGCATGTGTTGCTTCTTTGGGGCTTGTTTTCATAGACCTGGTTGCTTATTTCTCTCAAATCTGAGTGGGCAGGGCGCAGTGTCTAATAGTAGCAGTAAGCTAACGAGCACTGATAAGCTTTATTTTGATCCAATGCTGCACAACTGAACTGATTCAATGCTGCTGTGAAAAAAAGAAGCTATATCCATGTTGGATAGAATGGGGAGTTGGGTACTGTCATTTAAATAAAAAAATAACCTTAAGGGACAACTTGAATGCTTTTTCCCCTTTTTTCTCTCTCAATGCATTGCATAAAGATCGGATCGGGAAAAATCGGTATCGGCAAATTGTCAAAATCAAATGATCGGAATCGGATCGGGAGCAAAAAAAGGTGATCGGGGCATCCCTACTCGTCGATAGGTAAAAGCCCCGGTGCCTTTGCAGCTGGCTTTGGATTCGCCGCTAGTTTAGCAGCGCAGGCGTCTTCATACGCTTTTAACACACCATCGTAGCGATGGCGATGTTTCAGGTGACTAATCAGGTTGGAAGTATTATAGCTCGTTGCCTTTTTCCCTCCTCGTGGAACTTCTGCATTGCATTTGTTAATACAAATAGCAAGCGAACTATCTAACTCTGAAATAGTCCCATACTACCGACGACATGTTTGTTTACTGTCCTGACTTCACGGTCGCACACCATTTACGTCACAGCCAGGCATGAGTTAGGGAGCGCTGGATTTGTGAAAAACTCCCCTCTTCCTAAACCACTAATACCACAGTACTGGCTAAACGGGAGGAGCCGAGTGAAAAACAAGCGCCCCTCATCCCAATCCACCCACACCGCAGTATTTTCTTCTTTTTTTTTACCCAAAAAATATATTGTATATTATCGGGGCTATTAATACTTTTATCGGGTTTATCAGGATGACGTCATAATTCCTAATTATCGTGCACCACTAAGTTATACATCAACTTAATAATGAACATGTGACACAAAAGAATGTTTAAATGCTTTACAATAAGTAATTAACACAATTATTTGAAAACTAAGTGGTAGTAAACTTATCCACCCTCAATTGCTGGTATAAATACCAGTAGTGCAGCTGCTGTTATGTTCTTCACAGATCCCTTCAAATGAATTGAGCAAGTCACTAGTTTCTTGGTCATCCGTTGTCTCCCTTTCAAATGTGGGTTTTCCTGACCTTTGTGCTGACCCCCACCATAGATCCACTGGCCCTTCAGCATTGAAGTCTTGGATTGGCCAGACTAATACATTTCTAATGTTAAATAAATGAAAACCATTCACAGTTAAGAATTAGATATTAATGCCGTAAATTACCTTTTATATGTCTAACTATATTTAAAATGCGTTACCTTTTTATAGAAGTTATTATATTTTAATGCCAATATTTTCCTATTGTAAAGTTTCGTTTTGCACTTTTATTTTGGTAGTAATAAGATCGGGACTCTTATTTTGAAGGAACTTTTACGAAGTGAATGCACCGCGGAGCAGAATGTTTCGCCTCCCAAGACTTTACACATTTCCTCTTTGCTTTTCGGGTTCATCTTGCGCTTTATCAGTTGAATCACTTTGAACATTCGTTTGAGATGTTGACGGGTTGGCTGAACTTTTTACCGCACAGTCAAACTTAATTTGCGTCTGGAGTGAAGAGAGCGGAAATAATGATATTGCAAGTTAGAAACGTAAGATGCATTTTGACAGACAAGATGGACACTTGGGGGGAAATAAAAAAACTAAATGTACATTTCGTCATAGTTTTCGTTATCAAGAATCTATTTTTAGCTCGTCATCGTCTCGGCCTTTGTCTGCATCTGATTCATGACATAAATCAGATTTTAGAAAAGCGTTTAGCCAATCAAAATGAAATATCAGGACATCGTTTCAATTTGCGGGACACACCAAAAGTCGTGAAAATGCTGTGCAATAGGCCTACCGCACAAAGCGGGACATCTGGTCACCCAGACGGCTGAGTTGAACGCAGTGCTGAATTGCTGTATAGTTGAAGTCTCCTAACAATGTTGTCCATTTTAGATATAGGCCTATTATATTTACAGCCCTTAATAACGTTCATTTTATGGACTCAATACGTGTCTTGGCTTTTAAAAAATAAAATAATAATAATAAACACACGTGTGAGCAGTGTTTCCCACAGATCTGAAATATACTTGGGGGGGTGGTGGTAGCGGGGGGGGGGGGGTTGAGGTGACGTGCAACAACATTAACATTAACCTTTCTGTTGGTCGCTTGAAACAGACCCTTCACGCGATGGCAGAACGAACAGGTACAGACAGGGCCCATAGTGATAGTCCTATAGTTTAAATCTACTAAATACATAAATGTATTTATAAATGTATTTAGGATCCTATCCATGTGATTTGAAGTGGGGGTGGACCTCAAATCCTTTAGGGGGGTCCGGGGGCATGCTCCCCCGGTAAGATTTGTTTTGACATTTTTGAGTTAAATGCATCAATCTGGTTCACTTTGAGGGCAAAATAAAGAGACTAGATCTATGGAAACACCTATATGAAACAGAACTGTATACATTTCAATAATCATAAAATCATGGCCAAAACCAATAACATACCATTTCATGAAAAAACACTGAAACTTGTATATTTATTTATTTTTGGTTAATTTATAGTTGCGAGTGTGTCTGTGCTCCTGAACCAGCCTCTCCTGTCTCCCTCCTCTCCCCCTGCTCCTCTTTGAGGCAGCAGCAAAGACTAGTTTTAGCTCTCAACACGTTTTAAAAGTGTATCTTACCTTTTTTCACCTAGTTAACTCTTTATTTATTTATTCATGCATATTTGACTAATCACTACCCTCTCAAATGAAAATATGTGTTTACATAATGGTGACCAAACCGTTTGAGACCCACTGAGAACTTAGACTAAGTTAACTATCTAAACACTCAAGAGTCCTTTACCTCACCTGAGGTTATCCCGAGCTTGAATGACACACAGAGACCAATCAAAGGCTTTGATTTATGATCTGTATGACGGTGGCCATGTCGGCAGGCCACATCATGTAGACAGCCAGTCACCCTGTGTGAGGCAGGTCACTTAACCTGTTTTTTCACGACACTGTGTCTCAAGGAACCTTAATATTTAATAAACTAGGAATATTTTATATCCATATAACGGGGAAAAACACGAAGGAAAAAAATATATATATTAAAAAAAAATTAAAAAACACACGAAAAATGCGAACCTATTACCGCACCGAAAATCACTCCAAGCTCCCTTATTACTTATCCTAGCTCTGCACATCCAGCACATCGTTTATGATCATAAAGACACAGAATCTAACGGTGCCAGCCTCAACACTGAAAGATACAAACTCACAACAGGGGAAGCGAACACAGATATCACAACACGTACCTTCACGGAGATTTTACGGGACATCGTCTCACCGTAGCTGTCAATCTGATCATAAGACTGTTCAATGGCATTCAAACGAGAAAAAACGCTGCTGCAACGGTTAATCCATAGGTTGAGAAAGTATGGGCAATCTAATTTTTTTCATTTATAGTCCATAATTCCATATTGATGGCAAAACCGGAGACCAAAAGTTAGCTGCTAATGGTAGCCACCTGCTGCTGCTATTCCCTATGTATTGACTCACACGGCACTCTAACAAACAGATATGACCAAATAAGGACTATGTGGGACTTCCCCTCGATTCTATTGGCTCTGACGGTCAGAAAGAGATGTCACATGTCAAAATCGAGCAAGGGGGGCCAGATATAGGTCAAATCCACCCAAATGACCCCAAAAGAGGTTTTTTTTTTCTAAATGTCTCGAAAAAGGTCAAATATCACTTGTTTTGCATCAATCTTGATACAGGGTACTTATTATATGTTGTACTTTGGATTCCTAAAGCTTTTAGGACGGATTTTTTGGACGGACACTATAATTTACAGTTTTTTACCATGTTCAATCTGAAATTCTTTAAAATAAAAAAACATCTATATTGATTCTGACTTTTCTACATCCAACTCACAGATTTATCATTACTTTGAGAAAAAAGATTATTAATTTAACCCTTTTAGAAGGGAAGATATGGTCATTTGTTCTGGGAATGTCATTTTCGAGCCTGAAACATGAAAAACAGGCTCGGGGTGGAACAGGTTAACAGGCCAGTCCGGGACTGGGTACAGGAGGCATAGAGCGAGGGATCATTGACCACAAGTTAATCGATCGCAGATGGCGTCATGGTCACGGACGAATAAAACTTTTTTTTAAAAACCTAAATGGGTCGCGAAATATACTTGGGCGGCCGTTAATATACCTGGGCGGCCCGCCCAAGTATAGTCTGTGTGTGGGAAACCCTGGCTTCACATTATTGCCTCCGCATTGGATTATTATCGGATAGGGCAGGGGTACTCAAATACAAATCTTAAAAGGTCAAAAAAAATTGTTTCAATAAGACAACGGTCCGTTTATTACGATCATTCAAACTTTTAAACAATTGCAACAAGATTCTTAACACGAGGTTGCAAAAACAAAAATAATCTGTATGCAGCAGTTTTCATTGTTATTGTGTCTGTGCTTGATCCCTCAGAGTGGCAGTGTAAGAGCTGCACAGTTATGAATAAAGGCAGCTGCACCCTCTTTCATTCAGCATTCCCATTAGTGCTTTATAAATGTCTTCCCCCCTTGTGTGTCCACTGAGGTTCGTCAGGCCCAACACATCTTCAACAAACTCCCCCTTTGCCTCGTCATAAAAACTCACAAACACCAGCAACTGAGCATTGTCAGTGGACTCATCCACAGCTAAGGAAATGCACTGTGCATTTTTTATTCCATCACAAAGCTGATGAATCAAATCACCAGCCAGTATTTATGTTCTTCTGGTTGCTGTGGAATCTGAGAGGGTTTGCTTGATTTGACCTGTTATTTCCTATAGCGATATATGTCTCCGATAGTGTTACGTTATTATGAGAGTGCTCTGTTTGATTCTGAAATTGTATATATTTATATAAATATATACAATATATATATATGTGTGTGTGTAAGTGTGTCCGCATCTGTAGCCTGATATATATATATATATATATATATATATATATAAAAAAGCGTGCATTCTGGAATGTCAGGAATGTTTGAGACGGAGAAGAATGAGGAAGTGGAAACGGAGAAGCTGAGAGCAGCGGAAAAAATCATTATACCGCACTGTGAATGAATTAAAAGTATCAGACAGAGGGCTGCTGTGCCTCCTGTCATCATTAATGGACGTCTCTTTAAAATGACCGCTCAGAGGAGAGGAGTTCTCATTTCTCTAACCGCCTGCTGCTTCCCCTCCTCTCTCCTCGGTTCCCCTCCTCGGCTCCTCCGCTCGCATCTCCTGTGGGCGGGACTAAGTATCGAGGATAGGAGTCGAGGAGGGGGATTAGCTGAAATGAGAAAGGACCATGGTCTCCATCACTTCAGTCATGCATTCTTTTATACTTCAGTTATTATCCAGTGGAAAGCCCTTACCTACTGGCCTAGTTAAATCAAAGTGGTTACTTTTTTTTGGCCGGGCAGTGTAGTTTTACACACCGTCTTATTTGACTTTCTGTTTTTTGGGGGGCAGACCACCACAAAGAAAAAAATATATTTACACACGTAAGGTCATCATCTTAACAGTTTTGTATGCTCATCCGTGAGCAGAGCATCAACTTGACATGTCTATTAGGCTACAGCTGAATGCGGTGATTACCATCTTGTTCAGCAAAACGCCTCACAAACGTATTAAGATCAACAGCTTTAGTGCGTTTTGATTCAATGCCGAGTACAGCCGCAAATACCTCATTCTTTCAGTACTTGGGTCGGAATGCTTCTCATTTTGCGCCGTCCCCCCATTCAAATGAAATCGCCGCTCGCGCCAGGGCCGGGGGAGGGGTTACAAGACGTGCGTCTTGTGCTGCATTCACTTGCATTCGGACATTAGAGACTTTCTCTCATAAATGTCCGATGAGCCACAACTTTTCTTTCAAAACAAAGCTGCCAACTGGGGTGGCAGCTGGTAGGTGAAACGAGGCTACTAGCTACAGTACAGATTCAACTAGATGAGCTGTTAACTCTCACTCTGACTTTCTTTTTTGTAAAGAAAAAGACGAAACACACATTTTTCCCACCCGCATCGGCGAAGACCCACCTTACTGTGCCTCTGATTCGCAGACTGTTGGTGGGGGGAAAAAACTGTGACGGGTGCTGAATGTGATTGGACCAATGCGTTGACAGACACACACAGACAGTGTGACAGTCGGACATGCAGAGCGCTGTTTGCAGTGGACATATAGCGGAGAATGTTGACTCGTTGCGTTGTGGCGATGTCTCGCAGATAAGACATATAAAAAATATAATTTGCTCAGAGTCCAGAGACAGTTGTGGTTCGGTCCGGATCCGGACCGGAGTCCGGACTTTGAGGATGCCTGGGATAGGGTAATAACTTCATAATTAACTACGTCTGAATGCAGAAGTCTAGGGCAAATAATTGCAAGTCTCTTCAGTGCGCATGTCACAAAATGAGATGCATTGTGTGTGCAATGTTGTTTATTGGCAACGTGCTTCTGTAAAACGGCATGTAACGGTATAATAAACATATTATATTCTTTGCAAGCTGAGCTCTTGCGGGTCACATAAAATGAAGTCGCGGGCCGGATTTGGCCCCGGGCCTTGAGTTTGACACCCCTGCATTAGATGATAATTCATCAACCTTTTTATGTGAGTAAATCAGTCAAACACATAAACAAAGGCCAAATATATATTTTTTTATACACAAAGAAGAAAGTTACTGTAATATTGCATCCAATCAAGTCCAATCCAATCAACAAAAAAATCCAACACTCTGTCCTGAAGACAGAACCCAGAGTAACCACTAACCAGGATGACAGTCTGTAACACAGTCAGGAGACCTTTACAAACTGCCCCGCCCCCTCGCACACAGACGGGAGAGAGATCTCTCGTCTAGATTGGAAAGATCGAAAATAAGATCAAAAATACATGACATATTTTTTATGTGTCCAGTACCGATAAAAAGTCTGATAACGTCCGAGCTTAACAGTACCAGTCTTTAATAATTCCGGCCCGGGGTCTGTTTAATACCGGGCCTCGGTACCCATCCCTACATGGGGAGATGCGCAGCATATTGCTAAGGACTGAATGAGATGGAGAGTTCTCATCTCAGCCTTATTACCCATAGGGGATGAAGAGGAGTAAGTAAATAAAGAGGCCGGCGCGCCAGGGTCTGGTTCTGCTGGGCGTTTTCGGGATGCAACGTTAAAAAATTGCAGAATTCGTCCACGGGATGCCATTGTCGGGCTGCTCAATTAAAATCGTATTTTAAATCGCAATTGCGATTTTGTTTTGCAACGATTATGAAAACATCGAAATAAAACGATTATTTATTTTATAATTATTTTTTGTATTGGTTTTTCAGTTGAATTATACTTAAAGTTCAGGGTAATCAACGGTTAAATACATACTGGTCAATATTTTTTTTAATAATCGTGATATCAATTATTGACCCAATTAATCGAGATTATGATTTTTGCCATAATCGAGCAGCCCTATGTACATCACTCAACCCGCGAAATACACACTCAGTACATAGCTAGACCCACAAATTCGCGGGCCAGGAATACACGGGCACAGCTGTAGCTACGTACTGTGTGTGTGTGATAGTGTGTATTTCACGGGTTGCTGAATGTTTTGTTAATGTTGACAAAGAGGTTTAATAACTGTGGGCTACACAAAACGTGCAGTCAGTTTCATTTTCATCGCCGTCCGTAGTAGTTAGCAGGGTATTTTTAGTTTAAGTCTCGTCCCAACATTTTTTTTTATCCTCCCCACCCTCCGGCAAGAAAAGCCAAAGGCCCCTTAACCTATTC
>CALSBZ010038547.1:4196-15501 GCA_943591055.1 Gobionotothen gibberifrons | reverse complement strand
ACAGACAGACAGACAGACAGACAGACAGACGGATGAGGATTAGAAGTATTTGAGCTAAATTAAATCCATCTTCGTTCTCCTGTCACATTTAGTGAAAAACGAGGAACTTACCTGGCCTCCATACCTGGTTACATCTGAACTGTGTGTGTAGGTGTGTGTGGTGCATATGTGAGTGTGTGTGTGTGTTTGAAAGTGCTGTCCTCAAAGGGAATGCTGTATCTAAGGGGATAGTCTGGAGGTCTTCTGTGTGTTTTGTTGATAACTGGGATTTGGAACCCAAACACAGGGGCGGCAGATGGTGTGTTGGCTTCTGCTTCCGTGCCTGTGTGTGCGTAAAGTGTGTGAAGGCATTAGATTGAGTGCTGTGTGAGTGTGTGTTGGTGTGTCCTTACTCTAACTCAGGACAGGACATTGGTCCCTGAAGGTAGCGCTGCTCTCTGTGGTCAGAACCAGGGCTGATCCCAGTTCAGCTGCGGCAGGACCTCAGGCCCATCTGCCATCACGATGACAGATGTGTCGGAGACTGGCTTCAGATCTGTGGCTGCACCCACACTCCCCAGTTAGTCTCCCACTGACTGCCAGACATTTAGTTGGGTTCTTCAAATCCTTAATATGTTTGGAAACACATTCAATCCAATGTGTTTTCCCTCACAGTAACAGTCTGTAGCAGTAAACGAGGCACCAAACCATGTACACAGCTGTCTGAGGCATTGTCCGCACTGCAAAAACTCAAACCATGACTTTAATTAAATGTATTATGTTAACTGATTTCACATAGCTGTGTTAACTGTCATTATTATGTGCATCAAATCCCCCATTGATTTGTAGTTTATGCGTTCGGTTGTTGACTTGGTTTTTGGAGCCAGAAGTGACATTAAAGGATGTAGCTATAGATGCCAGGCCAAAAGGCAGCCCCGCCCACTAATCAGTGAAAACAAAGAATTGGCGCCGTGCAGACATTTTTTTGTGTATTGCACATTAGTAAACACTTCCTCAAAGCAAATTATGGTAATAAGTAGGGATGCACGATATTGGTTTTTTGAAACCGATACCGATACCGATAACTTCCTGCTTCTCAAGACCGATACCGATACCGATAACCGATAATAATATTATATATATATATATATATATTAAATGTACCTGTAGTTTTTGCACACCTGGTGGTAGACTAGTAGTGAGCAAATGACATGAGCATTACTACTATGAACAAAACAAAGCCAAGAACAGTTTTGACTCTTCAAAGTGACCATATTTATTTTCCCAAATAAACATAATTGAGTCAATCAGTCAATGTTTGTAGTCTTTGTCCAGCCACTGCGCCGTCAGACCTAGCATGCTAACGGGGCTAACATCACTGGTCCATATGTCCGTGGTGAAACTTATGTCCCGTATATCGTTATCGATCAGAGTATGAAGGAGTGTGCATTGCATTTGTTAATACAAATAGCAAGCGAACTATCTAACTCTGAAACTTTGAAATAGTCCCATACTACCGACGACATGTTTGTTTACTATCCTGGCTTCACGGCTGCACACCATTTACGTCACAGCCAGGCATGAGTTAGGGAGCGCTGGATTTGTGAAAAACTCCCCTCTTCCTAAACCACTAATACCACAGTACTGGCAAACGGGAGGAGCCGAGTGAAAAACAAGCGCCCCTCATCCCAATCCACCCACACCGCAGTATTATCGGGGCTATTAATACTGTTATCGGGTTTATCGGGATGACGTCATAATTCCTATTATCGGACCGATAATTATCGGGCCGATAATTATCGTGCACCACTAGTAATAAGGTAGAAGTCCATCGTCAAAAAAAACCCTTGTAATATTAAAGTCCAAGTAGTGACAGTAGATGCTGCATTCAAATAAGAAATTAAATGCCAGTTGAAGTGTTGCCTGCCACTCATCCACCGTCAGACTGACAAGACATCGATCCTCTATTGCTTCTAATTTCCCTTTATGTCGATGCCTTTCATCTATCTCCAACATTGTTTAATTGTTTGCCTGACTGACTATCGTCATTGGGTTCCATGTATATAAAAGATGTGATCAAAAACTCAAAATCTGTATTCACCGCCAGTCAAATGACAGCGAGTGTTTTCACCCAAAAGGGGCGGAGACATGACGTAGAGGGAGGTACCCGGATGGGTTGCTCTCATCTATACTACTCAATGCTGAAAGAGAGGTAATTTTGGAGAAACCAGCTCGAGTGCGCTACAATTTGAAAATACACAACCGGAAAAAATCTGCCACTTCCTTACAGAGCCCCTCCTCCAACACACACAAACACGCACATGACCAATGAGGGCACGAGATAAGTTTGTGCACAGATGGAAGGCTGACAGGCAGGTAGGCCATCCAGTTATTTTAGCCGGGCCGGCTCAGATGATTGGTCGTGCTTTTTACAGTACTACGGCTTCCACAGATGACGTTTTTTTATGGATTTTTTGTCGAAGCACTTTTTCATTGCTATCGGGATGTTAAGAGCATTCCATGGAATATAACAAAAAGTGTATCTCGAGCCGGTTTCTCAAACTTACCTACCCCACCTTTAAGGCAAACAAACAGACTCTTACAGACTTGTTTCTGCAACCAGGGAAGCTGCCTCCACAGAAAGCACGGTCCAGGTTCTGGTCTGATAGTAAACTAAGGAGCATGATTTCTTCTTCCTCCTACATGTCCAAATCCATTGACCCGTTCTCAACACATGTTGCATTGCTTTTGCCTTTTTAAGCTTTGAGCCGTGGTGGGCTTTGCTTTTTAGTGCCATGACAGTCAGCACCCTGCTGTGTTGTGAACTAAGCGTTATGGTCTGTCTTAAAGCCTGACTCTTTTCTAGTCTTTGTCTTATAAAAACAATAAGCAGTCCCACTCTGCCCAGACACTGGGACTGGACGCATGAGCTCCTTTAGTACACAAGGACACGGCAGAATGTAAAATGACATTCATGTGTGTGAGACCTCTGCAACCATTCAGACAGTATCCATTATGTTGCTCTTTGATCACAATTATACTCTTTATGGCTCCTCTATTACCTCCGCTTTTCATAAACAAGGAAGTGAGGGAAAGAGAACTGGAGGCTTCGTGATTCAGAGCCTCTGAGAGTGTGTGTGAAATTCGATTAGAATTGTGCAGGTGACACTGACTGTACCAAGGGCTCTGGTTCATCTGGGGGGGAGCCAAAGCTTAGCTCATGATGTTGGTGTTCTGCAAACTGCTTCACTTAATTTATTATGATTGGTGCTGCAGAACACATTTGACCAATATGATGACGTGTTTTAATCTATAAAACAGTCACTCAGACTCCAATTACTGGTTTTTAACTCAAGTTGTTGCTAAGGAAGAGCAGAATAGGGAGTCTAAGTCCTCTCAGCGACCCTTAGATGACCTCTAATAACAGGCTGCTACACACAGTCCCATCAGTCATGACTGGGCATCAATGAACTCATTCTGCAAGGCTTTTGTGTTGCATTAAAGTGGAAATAGATAACTTTTAACCACCCTTCCCAAGATTTTCCAAGTGATGCAATTGCTGGTGCCACCGAAGCTAAGATTGCTTTCTGTTTCCCTCACAGAATACTACTATTGACAAGTTTAGCGACCTATACAGACCATAAGGTAAAAAAACAAGAAATATTTTGAATTTCATGATTTTATGACTGAGAGTAATCACCACACAACCCTTCTGACCAAAGTTCAGGCTGTGTCCATGTTTTGTTGTTGTTGCACCATGTGCAAGGAGTCCGACACAACCACTAAGATTTATGCAAATATAAACATCAACAATATGCATGGCGTCATCTGGTGACTTTTAGAAACCTTTGGTGCTTTTGCTACTTCTTTTATTGGACATAGAGTAGGCAACACTGCACAGGACAAACCGC
The DNA here is from genome assembly GCA_943591055.1 of Gobionotothen gibberifrons. NCBI lineage: Eukaryota > Metazoa > Chordata > Actinopteri > Perciformes > Nototheniidae > Gobionotothen > Gobionotothen gibberifrons. Next base: position 11,611 of record CALSBZ010038547.1, on the reverse strand, counting down.
GGCTTCATGCCTTAAAGGGAGCCTCAATTTTCTACGAGGTGGTACCCACTGGAAGTCGGAATTGCACGGGGAATACAGGGAACCCAGCTAAACACAGGTAGTGTCATTATTCTACAGACATTACATTTAGCAGACAATCCACAGATAAAACCAATCACCCCTTTAGCATATAGTTTGCTTGTTTTCTCCAGTTAGTCTGAACATCAAGTTATTCATTACTTTAGGAAAACAGTCCCAACTTAATGCATGGCGCCTTTTGAGTGGTGCAGGAATGAGTCTCTAAACCCAGGAAATACTAACAAGTGACATTTAATGTAAAAACGCTGTAAGTCACTTCCGGTTCCCTTGTCTTAAAGTCAACGTTTAAAAATGTTTATAGTTAGATGTGTGTGTACAAGCTAAAAGATTTTAACATTTATACTATACGTCAGTAAAAACACTCTCAATGATGTCGGAAGTACCTAAAGGTCACATAAACAGCAGATGCTAACAATAAATACATATATATTTTTTAATGTAATGCAGACATTATTGACATGATATGATTGACCTCGAGCAAAATAATGGACTGTTGAGTTAAGACTTTATAATTGTAGGTTGATTAGACCTTTCCACACATATACGTAATGAATACTAAAACAATATTTCTGTCCTAAGTCAAAGGCAACTGAACTTTGCATGTTAAGATTTAAAGTGGACCTATCATGCTATATTTGAATAATATATTGTAGGGCCATACCTATATAAAACATGTCTGTGAAGTCTTTTTTTCAAAATACCAAACAGATCCTGCATTTTAGCCATGCCTCATTTCGCTCTATTTGCTCTTTCCAGCCCTGTTTTTGCAGGGGCTGATTCTGTGGCAAATTAGCTGCAGCTGACCACGCCCCCGGCAAAGGAGGGGGGCGAGGCACGAGCGTCATGTTACCATGCTTTTACCATGCCACGGCAACCTCTCATTCCCCTGATAGGTGGAGAGTTGCCCATATAGGCGGAGCTCCTTGTTTCTGACGTCAGCGATATTTCAAATCTGTATCAGATCCGTTGCAGCCCCGTTTTTAGAGATTTGGGCAGGGGCGGACTGGCCATCTGCAGAATCTGGAGAACCACAGAACGGCCAGTCGTCAAGGGCCGTTGACGGCCGGCCGGCCCTTTAAAAAAAAAAAAGGTTTAACGTCATCATTTAAGTTGCGCTGACGGCCGACAGCGGCCGCTAATGCAGTTGTGTGGTTCTTATCTGTCAAATAATCACACACGAAGAAGAAGAAAATACCTTTTTGGCAGCAGCGCTGCTACAAGCACTATCAGCAGCAGCTTAGAAGTGCAAGATGATGAAGAGAATGATGAGGGCGCGAGTTCAGATATACAGCCAGCCTCCTGCGTTCATGATGAGGGACAGAGAGTTGAGCTGGTGGAAGAAGCAGCTCAACTGGCACAGGGCAAGAGCAAGAGGTGGGTGAGAATTATCCCTTGAACTGCATAAATGCAGCCTAATAAACAGCTGATGTCTAATAACTAATAACAAATAGTAGGCTACTATATGTTTGTGTGTTTACTGTTTTACGATGTCCCATGTGTTTAAGACATCTGAGGAGTGTCCTCCCTCTTTAGGTGAGAATTATCCCTTGAACTGCATTGACGTAGCCTAATAAACAGCTGATTTATAATAGCTAATAGTACTGTATTTTTTTTTCTGATCCCCTTGACATTTCATGTGGCCGGACTGGGTCAGTTTCCAGGGCTGAATTTTAGTCCCAGTCCGCCCCTGGATTTGGGTATGGAGGAAAAGAGAGATGGTTGTGTTTTCTGACACTTGGTGAGTTCCCTGACACACCGGGGACACATATTCATGTATAAAAGACGTACAAAAGTGCATTTTGCATGATAGGTCCCCTTTAAAGTAGTTCAAGCGCTACTTCAGCTTCACAGTATAGTGCCGATGAATTATTAAACTAGCTTTCTGTTAATATACGGATGACTTCAGTCTGCAAAACCTTGACCCCATCCATCTGAAACTGACATGGCATTTATCTGTTTATCTCATTGATGCACTCTTTTATCTCCATAGAGCTCTGTTTTCTAGCGAACTGCTTTCACCTCCGTTTTTTTCCAATTTAGGTTTGGGTTATTAAAGATGGCTGCCTTTCTTTGTCTGTTCATTCAGCTGTGGCGGCCATCACTTCACATTCCTCCAGAGCAGTATACCTTCTCTTTGTTCAAAACAAACTCCAAATCTGAAACACATCTCTTCCACTTCATCACAGGGGTGGGAATACTCTCACTGAGATAAACACTTTTCTCCCCCGTTCCTTCGCTCTGAGTCCTTCTGTGGCAAATATAAGAGGGAGATAGGTGTACCGGGAGACGGATAAGAGCATATTGTGACCAGGTAAGTCAGTGAGACGGTGCAGTTGTAATAATAGAAGTGGAGGAGCACTGTGGATTAGCTGCAGTAGCGCTTTGTGCCGTAAACTAATCCAGAAGGTTTCACATTAAATGCTACCCTGTGGCTACACTGTGATAGCGCTGCTGTGGGTTTATGCTGATGTTATTAGCTCCTCAGAATTGATTAGAAGGTGAAGTAGCCTCAGGCGATGTTGAGTTGACCTCTGTTGCCATAGGGTGTCTAGTGATTGATTTGTTTACATGATTATTAGTCTTGTCCTTCACACATGCTATATGAGAGTGCTGAGAGGATCATGGAGGAATTCTTAATGATTTCTTATTTCCATGATAAAATGTACACAAAGAGGGTGCTACGATTACGGAATAAAAAATATGGCATATAACTATTATCAGGTCTGAGTTCTAAAGAGGACTTATTATGCTTTGTTCCTCTCCAAGGTGTCTTCAGTCTCAACACTACTTTTTTTGGTGATATGTAGTTTTGCTACACCTATGTCCAAGCTGTACAGACGCTGGCTGTCAGGGTTTCAGTCCAGATGAAGCGTCACGTTTTCACCAAACCTGGAACACTCCCTGTGGTTTCCGGATGGGGAAGATGCTAAACAAACATGCACAGTCTGAATGCTGGTCCTCCTCGGGCCGCTCTCCAGACTCTTCACTGTGCTGGTGTGCAGCAGATGGCGTACTGTATGCTCATTGTGTTCAATGGGAAAACAAAGATAAACTCTCCAGCACTGCCTGCAGACACAGAAACAAAAGTGTTATCTTCCCTTCTGCCGCCTGCTGATGACTAACAGGTTTTGGAAAATCTACCAAACTGAAGGCACCTACATGTATTCATGTGCTCCCTGATCCTTTTCAATGGAGATGAATCACCAAAGAGTTTTTCTCTGACTGAACATTTTGGAGTCTGGGAAGGAAAGGGCTTTCAGCCAAAGTTCAGTTAGCTAAAGAAATGTCACTTCCTTGCCTGGCCCTCAGGCTTGGCAGAACACACACTGTGGCCTGGACTTCCTGTGGGAACGCCTCCTCAGAACTGCTAAAGAGGCCATGATTACAATTACTAGGCAACAAAACACTGGGAACCTTTTTCATTTCAGTGGGACTCACTGTGGTTCATTGGGGGGGTACCGTCTTAGAGCAATCTGTCTCAAAAGGAAAAGTACTTTAAGAAAAATAACATTAGTTGGCAACTGTAGCATTCATTAGCTTTTTACTCCACCAGCATCGAAATAAGAGAATACAAATAAGTAAGGGATAACGTGCCACGAGGGGCTCATTTTTGAAAAAAGAACACATCAACAGGATGATGATGGAGCGGATCAACCGTGTATTATGCGGCCACATACTAAATAAAATCTCAATATTAATAGACAATTATTTTATTGATTTGACTAAGAAACAAAATATTCCGTTCGTCTGTGTACCAACAGCTGCGGCAACGCCATTTAAGAAGAACGGCAGCACTGATGGAGGTTTTCTGTAACTGTCTAAGTCTGTTCACATTTCCTTTTGCAAGAACCTTGATCGTCCTTGGCAACGGTCATTATTTTGCCTAGCAGCGCTGTGTTATCGAGTATTAACAACCTCTGAAATGTCAGAATTGACCAATTAGAATAGAGCATTCTACTAAGGCGTGTAATAACTTTATGTAAAACCTCCTTCCTCAGTGGGTTATTTTGTGGTTCACTGCAATTGTCTCGCTAAGAATGCAGAGTTTAAAAATCATTTATAGTTTAAAGTGGATGTTCTGTTGATGGTGTGCTCTGTATATTCCGTATATTTGTGAGCAGAGGCCGGCAGACGGCAGGTCTTTGATGAGGTTGTATTCTGTCTGACACACAGCCACAGCGGTCTGCCTTCTCTGGAGTCACTCGCCTGTGTAGTGAAGAATAAAGCTGTTTTGATAAGTGTCACAGTATGCAAATAAAGATGTCAAAGTATTACATGTCATGCTGAGGAAACATATCCATAAATGAATAACACAAAAACATTTCTAGGTTAGATTTACATAACCTAGATTCATATTTGATCAATTTCATCTTTGTGAAATTAATACTTTTTTAATTTCCCCTTAGTGTGGAGCAGTAAGTATGGAACATTTCTTTACACAATACATATTTGCAGTATTTACATCCTGTTCCCTACCAATTTATCATACTGAACATATGGGGTACATATTTTGTATTAACTACAATTTCACTCTCTCCCATCCAATTTTTTTTTGATTTGTTACATATAATACTTTTGTTGGACATGTGACAAGATCTTGTCCTCATTTCCCCCACTTTTTACAGTTGTTATGCTAAGCTAAGCTAACCAGCTGCTGGCTGTAGCTTCATATTTACTGCACATATATTTAGTATATGACTCTTCCCATTTAACAATCAGCCATTATGCAAATAAGCATATTTACCAAAATGTTGAACTATTCCTTAAACATCAGAAGGAAACTGCACAAAGGTTGGCACGCGTTAAAATTCACACTCAGTACAACAATAATTCCTTATAATTAAAAATGTAATTGTTTAGGGCTTTAATGGTCAGAAAGTAGTAACATATTGAGGAGCTCTTTTCCAAAACGCTATAAAAGCCAAATTGAAAATTGAGTTTGTTGTGCCATTTTTGCTGTGTACTGAACCTATTCACTGCTCTATCAACGTTTCATGCCAAATCGCTATATATCCTATATATATATATATATATATATATAAATTTAATATTAACAAAATGTGTGGGTCTAGGTAAAAAATGTCATTTTCCTGACAACTATTAAAATGGATATATAGCGTTTTGGAAAAGAGCTCCTCATATGAAGACCTTAGATTTATTGTGTTAGTTTTGAGATAACTGGGAATACATTTGTAGTTATGTTCAATGACATTCATTAATTTGACAAACAGTTGGTTGGCCTTTAGGGAGGGGCTTAACATATATAAGCCTCTGAGCTCTGACCCGAGAACTGTTTCTCTGCAAGCTTTATATATGTTTTTAGCGGACGTCCATGTCATTTGTTTTTTTCATCTTTTTCTCTGTAAACAAAAGTACTCAAATCTTAGTTATTTCACTCACACTTTTGTTAACACACGTTGTCAATGGCTTCTTTAATACGTACTAAGGGAGAGCTATATCCATTCTATCTATGTCTGTCTCCAGGGGTTGGGGGGGGGGGGGGGGGGGGGGGGGGGGGGGGGGGTTAGTTGGTGTTTGTATTGATAAGTGTAAAATCTCTTCATTGCGAGCTCTGTGAATTACATTATTATAATTCCCAACTTATATTCTGAATGCCAGATGCATATTTCTGAAGACCAAGTCCAAAATGCCCCTGAACAGTGCATTACATTTACAAATCCATTTACACAGTTAATGAATCTGTTGCCTCAGCTTAGCAACTGATCTAAATGCCAATATTTATTCTACCGTATCAGTTGGGCTCCATTGGAGTTTTTCCAACCCCTGAATTTACATTTTTGCAGTGTATGGTTTTTTACAGACATCGTACTCCCTGCACCCTTGTTCAACTGTTAGACTTCACGTGTGTGACCTGAGCCGGCCATAGAGCATTAAAGGGAACATGCAATGTTTCCTGTGTATCACAGATGATTGTAAAGTTTGATGATGTGTCGCTGGCATGAGACAGGAAGGCCTCTGGTCAGAGAGCGCTCGGTGTGATGTGTGGACAAAGTGAGTTGTGGCTGGGCTGCGGCGCTCCACAAAGGCTGTTCAACCAACAATGTTTTATGTATGTGGTTAGTCTTTCATCAGCACACTCAGTATTCAATTTACATACAGTCTACTGATCCGGCACTGAATGTTAAGCTGTTTATGCTCTCTCAGCCACTTTATTCTGACACCCAGATGTGTGTGTGGAAGTCTTTGTGTATGTGTGTTTCTTAGACAGATTGCTTTGCCCCCCCCCCCCCCCCCCCCCCCCACCCAACCCCACCCCCCTGTGGTTGTGCAGTATTGTGTTCTGGTAGTAATGATGGGTTCTGTGCCTCCCAGTCTCCCTCCCAGCAGGACACACACATAAAAGGGTCTCTCTCAGGGCAGCCATTCCCGTGTGTGTGTATGTGTTGTTTTTCGTGATTCCGTGTGTGTGTGTGAGCATATGTGCGCATCTTTGTGTGATTCTAAGAGTCGTTCTCGGCGGTGCATGCTGATTGTGCTTCATACTGTGCGCGTGTCCAACCCATCTAGGTTCAGGCTCTCTCTCTGCCTCTATCTGTCTCGCCCCGCTCCTTCACTCCCACCTCGTCCTTTTTCCATCCATCTCTCCATTCCCCCATTTCTCCTCCCGGTATGACATTTCTGCTGTCCTCACACAACTTCTCTGCAATTTCCCTATGCACATCAGCTATTGGATTTGACCAGGGGAGCCTTTCCTTTTTGCTATTGCAAATCGAAGCAGCCACACTTCAGGAAACAGCAGTGTAGCTCTTGGAGAAACGTTGGCTTCCACACAATCACTCCGCTGTCTGCAATAAATAAACTAGCAGAGAACGTCATCACACCTGGGTGGGTCATTGAAGTATCTGGGCTGCTGAGAGTCTACTGAAGTATTCTACAAAAGAAAAAGGAAAGGCAAAGGGATGAAAAATAAATGAAATTGGGATGTTTCCTTTTGAAAAGTGGATGAGTGGAAGCAACCTGCTGGCCTCGTCCCTGTTGGCATGACGTCCGGACCACAGTGTTCTCCGACCTCTGAGGGGCTTTAACAGCTTGGAGCGGTTCAAACACATTCTGGTGCTGTTGCCTGATTGGCTCCTCTGATGTGGACTCTGTGAAAGCAAACATACTTAGGAAACAGTATTCCAAGATTGTATTCTCAAAGCATTATAAACTATTAAAAAGAACGTTTGTAAGTTTAACGGAAATTAACACAACTAAGTTACAGCTGCCCTTCTTATTTTTCTTTTTTTTGTCTAACCTTGTTCGATTGTCAAAAGATTCAGTGTCTCACATTGAGTGCTATAGTGGAGCCGATGTGTCTCAGTAAACACGCATCA
>CALSBZ010038544.1:0-11085 GCA_943591055.1 Gobionotothen gibberifrons | reverse complement strand
CACACACACACACACACACACACACACACACACACACACACACACACTCATTATGACAAAGCTAAATGACCTCTTGTGTCATGGATGTCAGTTTTCAAAGATGTCTTAATTGCGCAGAGCACTGAAGAGCATGACTGGTATCAGAAAGATGACATTTCAAAATGGCCCCTGCTTAGATACTTTCTATTTCGAGCACACTTAAAAGGAATAGAGGAAGTTGTACAATAGAAAGACAGCTTTGAATGTCTATCCTCAGCTGTGACATCTCGCTATCTCACGATATGAGCTGAGAATAATTCCTTTGCCTTTCTCTCAGGACACCGACCCTTCCAGCCGAGGAGGCCCAGATCTGAAGAGGATACCAGCAGGGAGACAGTTTAATGAATTAATATCCATTGGCCCAATTAGCCTGTGCACTGCAGTCATTATCACGCGCCACACACATACATGAGCTGGAAATCGGGACATCCCAATGCGCAACTCTGACAAACCCAAAGGATTGTGGGACTTATTTTTAAACTGGAGGAGGTCAAATGTTTCCGATTTGTTCTCTCTGCACGTTAATTAGCTGGAACTTGCTTGCGTGAAGAATGTGATGTGACAGATGAGGGGTCTGATATCACTCCTCAGGGGGGTGTGGGGGAGGGGATGGCACGTTGTTAGAAAGCAAAACGCACACATAGAACATGTGATTATCTTAATCAGCTAATGATCATCCTGAGATTGCCAATTATGCATTTTCTGTTTTTAAATGGTGCTTTGTTTTTTATTAGTGTATAAAGGATGAGGCATTGTGGTGAAGTTAATGGGTCAGAGCTATGTGCAATATGTGCATTATATATATATGCCGTTAATAACTGTGCAATAGAGAGGCAAAGTCCCGCCCATCTACTTCCGACCCATGGGACCTTATTTCTGAAAAAGTATGCATTGAAGTCAAAGGAGAGAGAAAGATTATCTTTGGATCCCGTTTGAATTGTGCCACGAATTACACATATGATGTTTGTCAATCTTAAATAATCATTTCCATGTCAAAAAAGTCACAGTTTGTCGTAAAACTGTTGAAATATAAGACGATGAAAAATACGCAACTAGAAAGACTACAAATCCCAGAATCCCGGTCCCGCATGCTGGCTCTTACGAACCGACTAACTCCCCTTGTGTGTATGTACAGCTCTCAACATGCCCAGACTTGGAGTGATTTCCACCTCTTTTAATACTTTTCACCTCATTCTGAAAGAAAGAAGTGAAATGTGCCAACGTGACAGCCGTCTTGGTGTGTGGTGCGAGACGGGAGATGTAGTTCATTGAGCGGTTTCACAAAAAAATTGTGTTACTTCACAGTTTTACGACACATTTAGATTTTTTTGACTTTTTTTTACTTTCAAAATTATCTTTTAAATTGACAAACATCATATGTGTAATTCGTGGCACAATTCAAGCGGGATCGAAAGATAATCTTTCTCTCACCATTGACTTCAATACATACTTTTTCCGAAATAAAGTCCCATGGAGGTCCACCGGAAAGGGAGGGACTTCGCCTCTCTATATATACCTGGCTGCTAAATCCTCAGAATTGTCACATTATGTGTTTTTTATTATTATTGTGTAACTTATTTAATTATAATTCTTTTTAATCTTTAATATTTGTTCTTGATGCATGCTACTCAGGAAACATTTAGATGTATTTGGCTCTTTTCTGCTGTAACAATGTAAATGTCCCCTCTGTGGGACTAATAAAGGTATTCTCATTCTGATATCTAACTTGTTTAGGAGTTAAGGCAAATATAAATGAAGCCGGGTGGAGCAACACTGGAAATAAAACCAACTATTCTGAATTGCATCAACATCTTTAAATGAAAAAATGGTCAAAGGGCGATATGTGTTGCGACAGGTGTTGCTCACGAAGAGTGAATTAAGTGGACACACAACATGCATTTGGAGAAACAACTTTAATTGCATGTTTGGTGCAGGTGAGGCAAAAGTGAACAAACTCACCTAACGAGGGGATGATGTGAAGGTGGAGAAATGGGCGTTGAAGTATGGGTGAGAGGAAAGAGATGATTAAAGGGGAGAACTGATTGGCTGGGAGGAACTGTGGGAGCAGGGAAGGACTAACGAGGCTGATGCAGTGCAGGTGTGTAGGTGGATAAAAAGAGAGGAAAAACACAGCGCACAGAAAAAACGAAGTCTAAAGCTCACACCAATATTAGCAAAAGGTTTGAGAGCCAGACTGACACAAGTGATTAGCTTACTAGCATCTTTTAGCTAATTATGTTCGTTTCCCTGCATGCTCTCCACATCACTCCATATCCAGTTTAAAGGGGCCCTATTATGCTAATTTCCAGTTTTCATAATTCTGTTTTGTTTGTCTTCTCCGACATGTTTCCATTCCTTGATGTTCAAAAAGCTCTTAATTATTCTCATGCTACCTCTTTTCACCCTCCGTCTGAAATCACAGCCGAGTCTGCTCTGATTGGTTAGCTGGCCGACTCTGTTGTGAGAGATGTCCCGCCCCTAAACCTATCAGGTACAATGTGTTGGAGCACTAGCCAATAGAAGAGCGAGTGTCACTATATTCAGGAAGTAAACAAAGGAGTCCAATGAAGGCGTTTCGGGGCGAGAGAAACTCTGCTAGGGAACACAGGGATTTGAGCCTTTGCAGACCATTTACGTGCACTAAAACCTATAGTGTATAACACACTACAGGAGGGCCCCTTTAAGCAGTACACATTAACATTAAAGAAAGTCCAAGATGGGAAAATGTGTTTTCCAGCAGCACTTATATGTATACAAAGTGTTCTGACATTAAATGTTTGCAATGACCAGAGATGGGTGTAACTGTAATAATATTACTTTTGTCGGTAACGGAGTAATGTAACGCCTTTTATAATTCAGTAATCACACTACAGTTACTAACATTGCCCGACACGCGTTACTTCATTACTTTTATAAAATTAGTAACCACACTACAGTTAGCCTACTAACATAAAGAATTACTAGATTCTCCCTTTGACAGACAAGAGGGATTTCCGCCGCAGGTTTATGTATGTAACATTTGCGCGACTTGAACACATGCAGTGCATAAACATGGCTGAGTCAACAGCGATAACTTTCGAGGGGTGGAGGCATGGGCGTAATTTCCACTGGGGACAGGGGGGACATGCCCCCCCCCCCCACTTTTCAAAATCCCATTTGTGTCCCCCCCACTTTTTAAATGTGTTTTTTTTTTTTTATTTACGCAAACGGTCATCGTCGCGGAGGAGTGTCTGTGTGTATGTGGCACGAGTGCATCTTGTGAGAGAGAGATAGAGATAGAGAGACAGAGAGAGAGAGAAATATAGAGTTACGGGGGTTGTTGTTAGCATTTGGTGCTAGCTCGGAGCTAACGGAGATTAGTAGCTGTTTCAACAATAAGGAGAGGGAGAGCTCTTTCCTGTTGGACTGAGAGAGATAACGTCAGCTCAGGGAGGTAATGGACTCTGAGCGATTAGATTGTAAACTTTAGTCTAAGTTATCTCAGTGGGTCTCAAACGGTTTGGAAAATATATTTGTAGAAAGGCAGGAAATGGAATTAAATTGAGAAAATGTTTCATTGCGGAGGACCACCTGTTTTGTGTCCCCCCCACTTCTCAAACCAAAGTTACACCCTTGGGTGGAGGTATGCCCATTATTTTGAGCTTGTCCGAAGAAAGGACAGGAATGTGACGGTGAGGTGCAAACCGTGTCCAGGCCAGAAGCTTTTATCCACTGCTGCAAACACAACGTCTAACCTCAACACGCACCTGCAAAGACAACATGCTAACGTAAAGCTAATAGCTAAGGAGCACCTCCGAATCTAGAGTGAGGATGTCGAGTAAAGTAACGAGTAAACACGCCTTTTCTCCTCATATTCTCTTTCATGACTTTTCATTCATTGCATTTTAATGTCTACAATCGTTACTTTTCCTTAAAACCTGAAGTCAAGCTACTGTTGGTATTTCGAAGATCCTTTCCGGAATAGCTTTTCAAAATAAACTTTAACCACAGGCGGAAACTAACCGGAAGTATTTTCACAATAAAACAGTTATACAATTACTGGTGTTTAATCTATTTTATATCATTAAATATTGATTTTAATTTCTAACAGTAGTCTGCGTGATCTGCCTGTAGGGAGGGGCGGCCCTGCGAGAGTAACGAAGTACAGTAATATATTACTTTTCTTTTAAGTAATATGTAATATATTACTTTTTTGGAGTAACGACCCCATCTCTGGCAATGACTGACAAGCTTTTCACATGCTGCCAAACCAAGAGCCTTAATTGTGTTCATCATGTGCTCTGTAACATACGACGAAGCCAGGTACTGAGAAATAAATGATTTAGAGAGCAGAGAGAGAAGCAAATGGAGGGAAATGATGCGCACTCTGCACACAGGAGGTGGGATGGACTGATGGAGGGGAACTGTCCGTGAGTCAAAAGCAAACATGAGCTGACAGTCGGGAGGAAACCACGAGACTGGCTGCCTGGCCTTTGGCATCTCGCACACTTTAATTAAAATAGATCGGAGATGGAGAGAAAGACAGGGGGGAAAAGAGGAGGGGATTGTTACCGTGGAAACCAAGTTTGGGTGGATTGAGATCTAGAGTCATGTTAAAGGGGAGAGGGCTGTACAGATTTGTTTTAGGGCGTAATGACGATGATGAAATTGTAGTAAATACTTTTTCCTCCAATGTGTGAAAAAGCTCAATCACAGAGAATATTATGAGCAGAAATAACTGTGTGTTGATGACATTATGAAGACATATTCTATCCCCCTTTACATATATTTCATTGTCTTGCAATCAGCTGTATGGTCTTTTTCTCCCATGTATATTATTCTATTAACATTTATTTCATTTTTTAAATTGAAATGGTTTGATACATTTGTTGTTAGTTTGTTGTTGTATATTATACCAGATTTTCTGATTTTTTAAATATATATTGTCTGTAAAAATGCTTACATTTCTTAACCCTCCTGTTCTGACCGATTTACTACTTTCATCAATCATAACCTTTTAGTTTTACATTCGATTGCATTAAGGCTTAATGATATCCTTCACAGTAGACATCTGAACATATAACATGGCTGATCACCACTTTCATTGGATTTTGGATGATTTAGTCAACTTTGTAACACCCATGGTGTTCCCGGTCATAAAGAAAAGGAATTAGTAACCATCTGGATCAGATAACACACACACACACACACACACACACACACACACACACACACACACACACACACACACACACACACAAACAATTTGATACATTTCCCGCTCTTATGTGCCCCTCCCCCCACATGGATCACACCTGGCACACGCAATACATGTTCAGTGTCTATTCTTTGTATATTTTTTCATGTATACCAGTAGTCTGATACGATATTTACAGTTTGAAAGAGTGTTAAATGAAATGTGGTGATGATTAATGGTTGTTGTGTTCATTTAATAGCAGTTAAAACAGGACCGGTCAAATTTGACCGTGAACACCAAAGTAAGGGGGGGGGAAACTAAGACAATAGGAGGGTTAATGCTCTTAATGTCTTTCATTTTTGTAAAGCACTTTGAATTGCCTTGTGTTGAAAGGTGCTATAAATAAACGTGTCTTGCCTACGTGAGAGTGTGTGTTTTTCATCCTATGCATCCAGCTTTAATATTGTTACATTGCAGATACTAAAGTAGAAGTATGTCTGACTCACATTAACCTGCCAGCTGATGGAGACCACAGGGCTTGTTTGGCAGAGGCTCCTCACCCCCCCACGGAGCAGTGGAGGGAGGTTTGGAGCATTTCATCACTCACACAGGATGGGGGTGATTACTCGGCTACTGTATTCTGGGTCCTTGGTCTAAATATAGAATTGCTCTTGCGTCGTGCTGCCGCTCGGCTTGTGACGAAGGCATGTGGTCATCATTGATTTATCAGCAGGGCCCAGACAGCTTTTAAAACATGTATGCCGACAACGCTGTGCTTTACATTTGCAACAACTTCTATTTACTCCGTGCTGATTAGGAAAACAGACTCTAGAGCTGTGGTGCTTTAGTTACCGCAGGATGAAGATGTATTGGAGCTTTGATTGTATTACCTGCTGCATCTGGATTTCTGGAGTGGTGTTTTCTATGATCACTAAATCATTTAAAAGCAAAGTACATAGTGTTTGCTTCCACTCTTTCTTTCGTTTAGTGACATATTTTCAAATCTAAGCATTATGGGATCTTTTGAATATTTCTCTTTTAGAGATAATTGATGTCGTTAGCTTTTGGTGAGGTTTGAGCCAATCCCCTTATCTGTCTAAGTCAATATACGACAGGCTGCAAAGTATTTGTTGTTAAATCAGGGTGTCCGCGGGGTCTTAAAAAGTATTAGAAGTTGATCAATCAATTTAGCGAAAATGAAGGCTATTAAAAAGTATTAAATGGCATTTCCCAAGGTATTACATGTTGTATCTTGTTTTCAATAAGTATATACATTGTCCAAAGAGGTTGTATTCTACATTCTGCCTGAATGTAATCATTGCGTAGGTGTGTAGTGTGATTCTGTGTAGTTTATTGATGGCATCCCGTTGGGTTTGACGTCATCTGAACAGGACATCGCACGCTCACTGCTTGATAGCGCGCGAAGCTCCGTTTACGCCGGTTGCTAAGCAACATCGTTATGGGGAAATGCAAGTCTGCGTCCAAATGGTTGGAAGATAAGGAGGAAGGACAATCAATACTGTATATAGTGAATGTGAGGTAAAGTGTGTCACCAAGGTAACCGGTTAGAACTCCAAGTGGCGATGAGGTCTTAAAATGATTAAGATTATATTAATAATGATTAATTTGACTTCAGGATTCCTGCATAAGATCAGATAAGACTTTATTTATCCCGAAGGAAATTGTTGTACCCTATAAATAATTTGGCACTTGGTCCACTCTATTACATTCCTGCATGATAAGATTGCAATGTAATGCCAGCGGTGAAATCCCACACGCAGAGCATCTAATAAATCAGAGCAATTAAAGAGGCTGTATTTTGGTTACAGCCCTTGCATAATGGGGGTTGTCATGTCTAAACTGACTATAAAATAATGTTATCAGAGTGGGAAAATGCAGGATATTAATACATCCAAATGTCTCATAAACAAAAATATGGGTTGGGATATGCTGCTTACAAAAATAACCAATATGCCATTTTGTTGGAGTCTGTTTAAACTATAAGATCAAATCCAAGTAAAACATTTTTGTAGTTTTTTAAAAAGTATATTAATTTCTAAGCCCATGTTTTTCTCTGTTGAGCATGCCATGTGTTACACATTTGTGCTTTCAGACAAGGCTATGGTTCCAGGTTCAAGGACCACAGTACTGTTGTTGTCTCATGTTATTGGTCTTGAAGTAGCCTGTTGGAGGAGGATACTGAGAAGTAATGGTAAAAGGAACATCATGTAATGTCTATTAAATATAATCTTTTTCCAACAAGTGTTTTGAAGTACTGATAAGTAGAGACATCACTGTGCACGGATACACTTGTCACGGCCCTCTCCTTTCAATACCTGACAAAACAGCTCCTTCAAAACAGCCACAATGGCCTCCAACGGCACAGCAAAACAATCTGTGGTATGCAGTTTGAGGGCCATTGAGAGAATTGTTGTGCACCAGGAGTGGGATGAGTGAGGTTTACAGCGGGGTTAGTGTAATCTGTTGATATAGAGTGGTGCAGGGATGACGTATTTACCCGGAAGTAAGCTGCTGGTTCCCTCGACAAAAAGACAATGGGGTTTCTCCATAGGATTTTGGAAAATAGCTGGAAATAAGGTCTGTGGAAAACGAACCTGTTTGATAAATGCGCATTTTGTTCAGCTGGATAATATCCACATGTCTACTTTTATATTATTCGAATCCTAAATCTAGTCGCCAGAAGCAAAATGCTAACGTTATGCTATAGGAACTACAACCCAGTACAGCAGCAAGACTTCAACGTCACGCCAACTCAAGATCCATATTCAAAAATGCAGATTCAAAATGTTACAAGTTGAAGCGTTTGTTTGAACAGTTTGCAGGAGGCAGGTACTTGCTTTCAAGCAGAACAGGGCAAACACACTTAGAGGAGTGTTTACGTGTTCGGTGTAATGACGTTCAACGGCCTGGACAACTTCTGTAGTCCTATTCAGCCACTTGGTAACAACCATCGTTTTTCAGACACGTCAACTCTTCAAAAATCACCAATGGGGTCACTGCTGATGGATTTAATGTCGTAGAACAAAACGTGATCCGTCTCTTCAATGTGTCTCAACCACAGACCTTATTTCCAGCTATTTTCCAAAAACTAGTTAAAAAATCCCATTGGCTCTGAGACGAGGGAACCGGAAGTGGTAAAATGCTAACTCACTTCCGGGTTTTAGGACTCGTTCCTGCACCACTGTATAGCAGAGCAGAAGAGGCAGCATGATCCAGGCGGTTGCCAGGTAGATTTCAAACCACATTTCTGCTGTGTTAAGCCCCGGACACACCAAGCCGATTTTGGCCGTCGGTGGGCGTCAGGCCGACGAAGAGCGTCGGCACGCCCTACTCAGATTGGTGTGTCCCGCACCGTCGTGTCTTTTCAGCCGTGCCGACACCTTTTCGGCCGAAAACCCAGCCAAAGGCAGTCGGCAAAAAGAAATCACTCTGATTGGCTGTTCAGCTAGCGAATCAGTGCATGAGAAGCGAAACAGAAGTGAGGGACCCAAACAAACAAATCCAGCTCTCGACACAGGTTCGGGAAAGCCCCATGAGCTTCTCACTGTAGAGGGAAAATGGAACGCACACGCTATTTGTTGTTGGTTTATATCACGCAGTCTGTTCTTCTTCTCTCGGTGTATCACGCAGTCTGTCTTCCGGTTGCCTCTTTTGAATGGCGAATACACACTACCGCCGCCTGCTGGTAAGGAGAGTTATTGCCACTCACGCATGCGCAGTTCGTACGTGCTTCTTGGCCGTCGGCTGAAGTCTTTGCGGTGTCTTCCAGTGCGACACATGGCCAAGACGCAGGAGACGTGAAGCGACACAACAGTCTACTTGATGACAAGTCCATTCAAACATAACTTAGCATTTAAAAGAGAACGTTTAAAGGAGATTAGCATAGGTAAGGTTAATTGAGTTTCTCTCTACTGTCATGTTATCTTAGCAGACTCAAAAGAAGTATCGGCACATTTAAATGTTAAACTGATTTCTTTGTTGAAACTGGCATAAGATCTCCGTGCACATCTGGCCATGTGCTGCATGATGATTAGGAGTGGGAATGAACGGGAGAAGTCGCTTCACTATTTCTCTGTCAGACGAGCTCGGAGGGTAAATGCAAACTTAACGACCGTTAGAAATAAAAGTTTATG
Organism: Gobionotothen gibberifrons; assembly: GCA_943591055.1. Classification (NCBI taxonomy): domain Eukaryota; kingdom Metazoa; phylum Chordata; class Actinopteri; order Perciformes; family Nototheniidae; genus Gobionotothen; species Gobionotothen gibberifrons. The sequence goes on along the minus strand of CALSBZ010038544.1, from coordinate 1,716 downwards.
TTTCGAGAACTGTAAAGTCGTTAATCAACTGGCTGTGGTTATGCTTTGTTGGCCCTGCTTCACTGTGCAATTGCAGTTTATCTTGTTTCACGATTGTTCAAGAGAAAAGAGCAGGAAAATATACTAAAACAAAGTAGAAACTAAATGAAATTCTGCAGTGCAGCATCGATACAGTTCTGCCGAGTTTTTGTATGTCAGGTGTGATTTGTGAATACATAATAACATTAAACCTTATTGATCTCTGTGGGGGAGTTGTGCCATGATTGTAGCAATAAAAGCAAAAGAGAAGAAACACTTTTCAATAAAAACAAACTACTGTGGTTTAACATAGCTACCAAATCACCTGGTCTCGCTGAACCAACATCTAACCTCCCCTTTGCTTTCCTCTCCAGCCCAGCCTTGAAATAAAACCAATTTTACAAGCCTGTGTATTGCACTTTACCGCATACCGGACAACCAGCTGATCGATGTGCACATGGGCCACGAGAGCGTGATAATGATTGTAAGGTCTGCCTCAGTGTGTTCAACCACCCAGGTGGAAGGAGCAGCAGGGCCGCTGGATTATGGATTCATGCCAAACACGAACTCTCCTCCTGTCACTGAGAGGTGTTACTTTATGCCCGAAGGCTCATGCCACAAGAAACACTTCATCACTGTTGCATCCTGTTTGATTCCAAGGCTGAAAATGACATCTAGGAAGGGTTTTACATCCATTTAGATCAATTGACTACGATCTCACCCCTAATGTTTCTGCTTTCACATGCTCTTTGCTCATTGCGATGTTGACTGCAAAGCCTTGCCTTGAAAACAGCCAGTTAAGTTGTGTTTCTATGGTGACATCCCCTGCTAGCTTGTGCTGCTTAGCATAGCCGTCATCTGATTGGTTGTCCATTTAAAAGGTCAGCAGCAGTCACCAGTTTGAGTGCAGCGCTCAGGGACACATTTCAAACGGTGCCCGGTCTCTCTTTTTTTGTTATTTTCACAAAACTTGCCAAATGTAAATACTGTCAGACAAATGGACCAGAGAGCATCGGTCGGGTTATCAGAGTAACCTTTGATTACAAGCTAACTTGCACTTAAGCCTCAAAAAGCCTAACGTTGGAGAACACGCGTGCTATGAAGCCTTGAATCACAGAGGCACTCGCAGTTTCAAAAAAGGCTTTGCTTTTACCTGGTCTGACTTGCTGCTTTCTAAAGGTCATTACAGACTTGCTTTTATGCACTATGACTTTCTGTGAAGACTGGACTGTGTTGCATCTTCAACTGATAATCCGTTTTCTAGAATTAGTTATTTCTGGGTTTAAAAAAGAAAGTTCCTTCTTGTTTCATTTTAGTTTTCAGTTTGATATTGATCCTCAACTTCCCTTTTGTTGCAGACAGCTTCACTTCACTTGGCCCCAAAGTTCATGGATCCTGGTGTGCAGTTCTTCCAAAGTGTTATCTGAAGTGAGACCCTGATCACGTATAAAAGCCTGCCTGAAGAGTGCGTCAGTAATCGGAAATGTATTATGAGACTATTTGGAAGGACGTTCAGGAACCATCCACCTACACACTGTTGTACAAACCTGCAGATTATTTCCAGCCCGACTAACACACATTGTGACGAGACCCTGCCAACCTCAATAAGGTTGGAAGTGTATTCATTTGCGTACGTGGCTTACAGCGCAGCCACGCATCTGCTCATTTTCTGAGTGTGTGTTCATGTGTGTGACATGC
>CALSBZ010038540.1:0-17838 GCA_943591055.1 Gobionotothen gibberifrons | reverse complement strand
AATCTGTGCTGTGCGTGCTTCTTTAAACACAGAAGCAGGGTCACTCGGGTTTCTTTTTTTATAGTTAGCATTCTGGCTTCACTGGTCTGGATGGATGAATTGGGCAAGTGCAGTGGGACAAACAAAGGGAATGTGATACATCTCAGAAAGCTTGCTTCACTGCGGGTCTAATCTCTCGTTTTTGGAAAATTATTCATTATTTTTAACGGTGCATTTAAAAAGCTAAAACATTTTTCTCTTTTTTTTTCCCCCCGACCAAACGTTTGGCAAGTGAGACGACCACCTGAGACAGTGCTTGTTGGGCAGTTATGCAAGCCTGGTTAGCCCTGAGATTAGGAGTAGAGGGGCTGCAGGTAATAAGGGTGAAGCGAGTCCCTCCACAATACACACACACACACACACACACACACACACTCACTCACACACACACACACTTTTCTCTTCAGCTACAATTTGAGTGGCAAATGCAGGTCTGCAATCCTCCTAGTCCAAATTCAGAGAGCTTTTCTAGGATCGGGGGCTAAATACAAGCTAACAGAAGTAAATTAAAAGAGGAGGGAAGCCACACGTGGATCCAAGCTGAGGAGGCTACATCTTAAAGAGCCTCCAGATGGAAAATAGTGAGCTGCAGTTGTCAAAAAAAGTCTAGTCATTATGAGTCATAGAGGAAATGAGAAAAAGAAATATCTTCTACAAATTCAGTGCATTGTTCTTGTCCTTGTCAAATCCTGTTGTCAGCGTAGCTCGAAGTGATGCAGAGGAAAAAAGGTAAAGCCTTATATTCGTAGTCTGGCCGCGTTACAAGGCTGGAACCAAACTATTAGTGATTTTTTTTTCATTAAACAGAGCCACACAACTCAAGAATAAAATGTGCAAAAACAAAAATCCAAAAATGAGGCAGGAGGAGTTAGTCTTTGCTCTGTTATTGACTGCTGCCGCCGCCGAGTGCTCTCATTCATATGGTGGTTAGAACGTCGTTACGCTGCTCTCTTTCTTTAGGTGATTCTGCTGAAGTCGGGACATGATGAGTCCTGCCTTTTTGTGTGAGGAGCCATGTCCTTATGTGCCATGAGTACAGAAGAATCAAAAAGGTTAAAGAGGAACTTTAGCAGGCCGAGCCTCGCCGATTCTTCATCGTCAATACTATCAGCGGGGCTCTGGCTACCGGTGGGGTTCTAATCATACAGACTGAATATGTGTCCCTCTGTATACGTCCCCCCTCAGCAGGCTGACAGGAAGGAGGCGATGCCCCCAAACTAGTGGCTCCCGTTTCTCTCGCTGAGGAGAGGCAGGAACAGATGTGTCCAACTCGACTGTGGATATGTGTCCAAGTCTTTGTCTGGTTGGTGGGACACTTTGTTTTTCTCCGACGTCAACAGCGTTGTGTGAACGTTGTTGTTGTTGGGAGACAAATAAACAAAGCTGAGCCTTGCAAGCAGGTTTCTTTCTTAGAGATCCCCGAATCGCTCAGGGGAATTTCAGAAGAAGCCTTCAGCGTGACGGACAGGCGTCCAGTCTGCGCTCCTCTGTGCGTCTGGCGTGCTCTGGGTTAGGATCGATCTGGAGAGGAGAGAGGACAGGAACATGTTGATTTTGTTTGAAATGTACTCAAATATAAATACAAAAGCTCTGCTTGATGTTATTTAGTTGAGTGGCGTTGCTGTGAGTGGCAGCCTGTTTTGACAGCCCTCGAGCTTGACTCTAATCAATACTGTCACTTAGATTTGTGATTCTAATTATCCTAGTTTGAACTCCTTTCTGTCGCTGCAATGACACCTGAAATCCCCACAGCGATTAAAAAGGTTTATCCTAACTTATTTACAGATAATTGTTATTGTACTGTGGTTTTTCTTTGTTCTGGTATCACTAATGAACTGTTAGTTTTGTATGCAAGTCTTGTGTACTCTATAACATTGTGATTTTTAACATTATTTAGGTGTAGGCTTCAAAAGCAAAAACACATGGGTTTGCTATCCTGGCTCCAAAATGGTGGAATGAGCTCCCCATTGACATCAGGACAGCAGAAAGCTTACACATCTTCCAGCGCAGACTGAAAACTCATCTCTTTCGACTCCACTTCGAGCGATAGAATTACTATCAAAGAACTTACACTGAACAAGTTAGGGTTAGGGTAATGTTGTGAATCGAGTGGCCCATGGTGGTGGTGGGGTTATGGTATGGACGACGAACACAGGCCACTCGATTCACAACATTACCCTAACCCTAACTTGTTCAGTGTAAGTTAGAATTACTAACAAAGCACTTATATACTAACAAAGGACTGGCTTCTCTAAAGCCAGTTGAGTAGCACTTGACATGTTTTAGCTCTATGAAACCTGATGTGCTTATATGATTCTGTTTTCTTCAAGTTTGTATCTTCTTGGTCGAATGCACTTATTGTAAGTCGCTTTGGATAAAAGCGACAGCTAAATGAAATGTAAAAATGAGCTCAGCGGGTTTTCTGCCTCGTCCTGCACTGTATATTTTTTGTTATTGGTAGATGTGTGTATGTTAAATGGTGAAACGACAATAAACAAACACCACGGTGCTTACCTCAGAGTACAGAGGAGGAGGCTGGAAACGGAACTCGTGAATGTAGGCGAAGAGCGGTCCGTTCAGATCCTCGCGGACCGCAGGGACGTCCAGACTGCTCTGCCTCTGCTCTTCTGTCACAATCTCTGCATAGCTTGGAGGAGCTGCAGAGGAGGAGCAAAACCGCATGTTAGCATCCTAGCTAAAAAAGGAAGTTATAAAATCTGCATCTTGACCTTGAGATCCAACCTACCTTCAGGCCTCTCGGGCAAACCCATGCCCAGCCAGCTCATGCTGCACTGGCTGCTGACGCTGGAGGTCCGGGAGCCAAAGGGGTGGAGCGGGATGGTGCCGATGACCAGGGGCAGGTTCAGGGACAGGTTAATCGCCCCGGGGATGTCAACGTACACCTGAGCACAGAAATAAAGACACCAGTTAGAATAAGCTAAGGGCTTTGGCGCTAACCATACAGCATGAAATTACATATTTGTAATCTTCTTTAAAAGGTCACCTATTATGCAAAATCCACTTTTTCATGTCTATTCTACATCAACATGTGTCCCCTCTTCTTCATGTCTCTTCTACATCAACATGTGTCCCCTCTTCTTCATGTCTCTTCTACATCAACATGTGTCCCCTCTTCTCCATGTCTCTTCTACATCAACATGTGTCCCCTCTTCTTCATGTCTCTTCTACATCAACATGTGTCCCCTCTGTGTAAAGACATTTTGAAAGTTTCAGGAAAAAAGATTCTCTCTCTTTTTGTCCCGATCCATTTCTATAAAAACCTGTCTGAAAATGAGCTGATCAGATTTTGGCCACTTTATGATGTCATAACGATTTTGTAGGCTTGTGTAACCATTAGCCAATCACCAACCAAGGTAAACCCCCCCCCCCCCCTTATCATCTGAATCTCCTCCTAGAGCACCATTGAGTTCTTTTTAACCAATTATCTCTCTGAGGGGCGTGGGGAGGGGCTCCTTATTTTCATCTAAAGTAACAGACAGAGAATCAGCACTTTGGAAACAGGGCTGAAACAGAGGGGATTATGGGATGCTGCAATGATCTGTTTGGTGTTTGGAGCCAAACACTTCAGAGACATGTTTTGTATATATCTGAGACCTATAATATATTGATGAAAAACAGTATAATAGGGGACCTTTAAGTTGAAAACACTGTACTGGGCTAAATGGGTTGTGTAGTCGTTCTACACAATGTGGGTCAATGACTTTAGGGTTGGTTATGCAAGGTAAAGAGGTTATAAGCACCCTCACGACAGGCGCTACTAAGAATATTCTGGGCTAATGCTCTTAGCAGCATGTGGAGATAACACCTGGTGGAATCCAAGCCTGAGTCAGCCAAGTCCTCAACCAGGGTTATTGGCTTACTAGGAAATATTGATTCAGTGCTGAGTAATGGTGATAATAAGGGCAAGGGGAGAGACAGTAAGCACCTGTGTGTTATGCCAATGATATCTATGCTAAATGTGATGTAGGACAAAGCCCAAATATAGCAAGACTGTGCTCACCATGAGGGAGTACTCCACTCTGATGATGCTGCAGTCCAGGATGGAGGGGGACACAGGTGGGATCTTCAGCATTTTGCCGTTCCAGGTCTCCGTTTTGCCCGAGGACAGAGACTCTCCGCGCAGGTTGGCCACCAGCTGCTTCACCTCCTTCATCTTCCCTTTGGCATAGAAGGTCTGGGACTGGTAAATGGCTGCCTTTGGCACCACCATGCGGGAGGAGCAGTTCTCAATCTCTGCAAAGATCTGGATCGACTCTCCTACAGAAATAGAGATGGTAGACTAGAGGTCAATTGATGTTTTTCTATCAATGGAAGACGTCATCTTTCTATCTAGTCGGATCAATGCAGGAATATCTGGTGACTCAAAGGCTTATCAGTTGCATTATAAATCTTTTACTTATTCTTACCTGGGGTGTATCCCTTCCTTTCAATTTTGGCACTTAGGGAAATAGGACCTGAGGTGCAGAACCAACAGCAAAGAGTCTTGTCTTTCGTGCCGGCCTGTGGTGACTGAAGAGAAAATAAAAACAGGTGCATTAGCAACAATCTGGATATTTCCTATGTTCCCAATCAAACTTGGATAAAAGGTTATTATATTGAACAAACTATTCTGTTTCGTGGTATTCATTCGGCAATCGGTCAACATTTGAAAAGATGATGTTTAGACTGAGCCTCACTGAATTCAGATTCCCCAGGGACAAAGACAAAATTAAAAGACACTTACCAGCAATAATGGAGTGTTGATGTCAATGTGCTCAAAGACTGTGAATTCCTTCTTGGTCTTCATGGGCAGGAGCCATGGCCTGTGGAGTTCTGCTTTTACCCAATAGCGCACACTGCCATGCTTCCCTTCGAAAGAGGTAGCCAGAGGTCTACATGAAAGAGAAAGAAAAAGAAGCGAAAGGGTTACATTAACAGTCAAAAGCTTATACTACTACAGCTGCATAATGATGTTGATATTCCGTGACTCAGGGGTAGTATTAAGAAGACACTCACGTCTGTGGAAGCTCGAAGCTGAATGCATACTCATGTCTTCCTGAAAGGATAGTGGTGAGTCCTTCCTCCGAGTTGTCATCGTCTGAAAAACAAGGAGGACAATATTCCAAACACATGTATACCATACCTGGGCAAAATGCTCTACGAAGGCATCTGAAAGTCATACCAAAAACACAGGGTGGGGGAGACAAAAGAGAATAACGGATTTTACTATCATATCGCTCTGAAAGAAATATGTATATAGAGTTGAGTTTAATATTAAGAGCACACCAAAGATTGTTTAAGGTGCCAGAAACTGAGCTTGCAAGATTGTGCTTTTGCATGAACAAAGAACGACTCGTCCCTGAGTCCATTGTGTAATATGTGATGGGAATAGAGAGGCTATTGTGGCGAAACTGGGCTATATGGGGCATCAATTCAATCCCTATCGATGGATTAATTTATCCAAATAACCAATTCGTTTTTCATATAGCCTATCTCTGAAAAACAAGAAGGAATTGTTTCCATCCAGAGGGAGGAGGGGACCTTTTTCGCACCTTATAAAAGCTTTAAAAATATATATATATATATATTGTAAAAAATGTTTAAACTGAAAACATCAAGAGCTGGTTCGACAGGCCGGGTGTGTTTCTGCCAGCTCAGCAGTCCCTCCCCCAGCAGCAGCAGCAGCAGCAGTGTGGTAAACAAGTGCAGAGCTGTCAGTCAAAAAGGCAGACTCCAGCAGGAGGAGACCGGCCTAAACCAGTGCGAGCAGCTCCACAGCCGCTGCGCTCATTACGCATTCACTGTGCGACACCGCAGCCACTACTAATCCACAACCAGCCGGTTCACCACACCGACTACCGCAGTATTACACCGTTTGATCCACTTTAGCATCATAGGAAATGTTTTATAGACAGCGTTTTGTCGAAATGTATTCGGTCGGAGAGCATTATTGGCGAATGGCGTGGCATTGCATAGTTTGCATCAATGTATCTCCTTATTAAACCTCAGCTCGACTATTAATTAATAATTTGCTGTGCAATTTGCCTTAAAATTACTAAAATTCTATCGGTGTGACAGCCAGACAAACCTCTCATGCTCCACACAAAAAAAAAAGCTGCTGCAGAGGAGCCATTTCTTCTAACGCCAAAGAAAAACACTGAAAATGCACCTCAATATATAAACCGCTTATACTATGAACACTGCAGCAAAATCCTGAGAATGAACCAAATTATGATCAACCATATATGTTATGCTCTACACAGGAACTATATGTCCGTACAAAAAAAAAAAGTGCAGATGGGCTAAACCCAAACCATTATAAAAAGGGCACACATGCACTTACAAGCGTTTTAAAAGTATGCATTTTACTATCAAAAAACGTCAACCACTGTGCGGATAAAGTGACGACAATATGTCTGAAGCACAAACCAGCTGACAATAAAGCCCAACCTACAATCTTATTACATTCCAATTAAACATAGGCCTATAGGTGCAAAGGAAACACATTCAATGCAAAACAACGGAGAGATTTCCAGCGTTTCATATCATTTGAAACAAACTACAGGTGCTTCGATCGAGCCTTTCCATTTTGCAGGTGTTTCTTAATTAAAAAGTTGCAGAATTTTCTGTCACTCGCTGCAAAAAAGTGATGTCATTGGCCACACATGAGCACCTCAGCCAATCACACACGGGTGAGGGAGGGGGTTTGCGTCTTAGCTCCGCCCCCTCCCGGTCCAGTTTTCTGAACAGGATTGAACCGCTTTGAACAATGGGTGGAAACTTAAGAAAAGCTACAAAGAAACACCAAATATGATGCGTTTCTGCACTGAAAACGCTTAACAAAGCTGCACATACATCACTGCAATATATGTATCTATCGTCCTGTGTCTCGAATACGCCTAATTCTCGCTTTAGGATTGAAATACTCTGAGAAAAACAGATGCCCCAAGCTGCTGTCATTCATTCTGACACCTTAACACAAACAAGTAACGATGGAGCTCCATGGACCCAAAGTCACAAAACTCTTTACGCAACCGCATTAAAAAAGAGGTTATCCTTTATATACAATTATTCCAGTATATAAAATGAGCTTTGTTACTGACATTCAGGACAAACAGCATCCTCCAGCACAAAGAGCATAAATATAAAACTTATATACAAAATAAATAAAACTCTCTTACCTCTCTCGTGCCCAATTAAGATATCTTTGTGATTTAGATATTCCACTTCTTCTGTGTAGTTTTGCGTGTAGGCAGTGTTGGATCCAGCATTTCTAGATTCAGTCCAACGAACTTTGGCAAATCCTTTGGCGTGGATTTTGAGAGATTTGACTCGGATTTCTCCGGTGACTTCGATGATCACCCTCCCTGAGACGCAGTCCCCGCTGGAGAACACGGGGACGTTGCTGTCATTCAGACAGTCGTAGCTTACTCTGAAGCTCTTTACCTTTCCTAGCACCATGGTGGAAAGAGTCAGGCTACAGAGACCTTGAAATAAAAAAAAGGAGTATATGAAAAAATAATTTCATATAAAAAAGGGATGCAGTCTTTTAGACACTGATCAGTATCTCTGCCCTGCAAAAAGCAAAAGGCACGATCAGTGGTTTATGTGCGGGCAGGTCATTGAGATGTGTGATGGCTGAATAACAGCAAAGGGATGCTGCTATCATCCTCCTCTCTGCTCGATGGTCTCCAGTCAAAGACAAGGAAACCCCAGTAGCTCAGCTCACTTTAAGCGAGAGGCTGTGTGAAAAACAACCTTCCGCGCATGCGCAGGGCTCCACTGCCCCCTCCTTCCGCCTTCTGGAACAAGGCTTTGGGCCAGATGACAAGTTTGGTCAAACAGCTGAAAGACTGCACAAAGAAATGTTCACTACGTCAGATTAATAGCTTATTCTTTACAGTTCATTTGGTATATTAAAAATACATGAACACATATACCCCCAAAAAGTGTCAACCCTACTTTTTTTCAATTTCTCCATTTAGAGATCTATTCAAGCAACATTTCCACTCTTTATTATATATGGTGATGTGATAACATTCAGAACATGGTGCATCACCTCAGAAATCGACATTTTACAGCCTGATGTCTAGACTTTTAAATCCCTACAAATTCAGCTGTGAAATAATCCACACATATGGTCTCACATGTCCAGACACACCACCAAACAGAAAACAACAGAGCTGCATCTTGCATGGGGCCTGCAGTAAAGACACACCATGTATAATTGCTGGATTCTTCTATGTAAAACTAGGATTTAAAATTTGGGAGGACACATCTGCAAAAAAACAACTATATATTGGTCTTTTAGATATATTGTTTTTGTTGTAAGATTAAAATGATCCATGCACATATGGGGGGTTGGGATTTCTCATTGTGTGGAAGTCACAGTTTGTACAAAAACAACTCTGGAGCTCAAGGAGCCCTCTGGTGGCCATCCACGCTTTTTACCATGAGCTGCAGCATCACCTGTTGATCATCAATATTAACAACTCATTCAACTCATGCAGAACAACAACCCTTTCATTGGGATTTCTTTACAAGGTGCCAGATTACATCATCAATTCAAATCAAATTCAAATGAAAGGAATTCGGTGCATTGTATATTGTGTAGAGGTTAATGGTTGCAAGATATATGGCATTAGATTGGATGGCGGTTAATTAAAACCCAATTAAAAAAATTATTGTAAATATTATTATTGTAAATATTATGTAATGCAATTCTCTTATAATACAAAAAAAAATGCAATAGAAGTCACGTGATTCTATTTGATTTCACCATGTATTGGCTAATAATGCAGACATAAACACATTGGCATACTGTACATCTGTGACACTGTAATGCGTCAGTAGTGCCAGCTCAACAATATTGTGTAGCACAGAGGTTTTGATAAACAGATGAATGTCGCCCTCTAGAGTTTAAAATGTATCATTACACGTTAGTAGTGTTCATTTTAAATGTGGAAAAAAAAGCTCTTATTTTGAAAGCGTAACCGGGAAGTTTATATCAAGTCCCTCAGACCTTAAAAGTTCCCGTTTGCTGTCAAAGAGGAACACTTTTATACATCATCAACTCCAAACACATCTCTTCTTTAACGATAGCAAACTAGCAGTTTTGGAGCAGGTGAAGCATGAACAAAGAAGTATTGTCTTTGATTTTCCTGTTTCAAATTTATGGTCAAAGTTTTTGCCGAAATGGAACCAGACCCAACATTGTGATGGTGATGAGTGATGCATTTGTAAGTATGAATTAAGTCAGACAACAGTGCTTTACTAATGTCTAGTAACTACCACAAACACAGTAGCCTTTAATGAATCTGTTTTATGCTAAATCTCTATGAGAGGACAGTTTTATAGGTCAAGATTAAACACCATATAGAGCGGCTTTTCCCCAACATTTAGTCATTTTTCTGTGCCTCAATGTTTCCTCTTATTGCAGGATGGGCGATTGACCTTTGACCCTGGCAGCAAAGTTGTGAAGCTGCCGTATGTAAACTACCTCAGGGAGCTTGGTACCACATTCCTCAATGCTTACACCAACTCCCCCATCTGCTGCCCCTCAAGAGCAGGTAAGGTACCCAAAGACACTGGGGACAAACACATCATAGTCATTTAATAAAGGTGGAATCATGAATGTATTTCACCTTTTATCATATTTGCTCCCTAGCGATGTGGAGCGGTCAGTTTGTTCACCTCACTCAGTCTTGGAACAACTACAAATGCCTCGATGCCAATGCAACAACATGGATGGACTTGCTGGAGGAGAATGGATATGTGACCAAGTCGATGGGGAAGCTGGACTACACCTCAGGGAGTCATTCTGTCAGGTAGGCAGAGCAACTGAATTTAAGATAGTTGTATGAGATGTGTCGTATAAGAAAGCCTGCACTTAAAGGTGGGGTAGGTAAGTTTGAGAAACCGGCTCGAGATACACTTTTTGTTATATTCCATGGAATGCTCTTAATATCCCGATAGCAATGAATATCTTAAGTGCTTTGACAAAAAATCCGTAAAAAAATCTGTGGAAGCCGTAGTACTGTAAAAAGCACGACCAATCATTTTAGCCGGCCCGGTTAAAATAACTGGATGGCCTACCTGCCTGTCAGCCTTCCATCTGTGCACAAACTTATCTCGTGCCCTCATTGGTCATGTGTGCGTTCGTGTGTGTTGGAGGAGGGGCTCTGTAAGGAAGTGGCAGATTACTTCCGGCTGTGTATTTTCAAATTCTAGCGCACTCAAGCTGGTTTCTCAAACGTACCTACCCCACCTTTAATAGATTAGATTAAATTCTATATACTTTATTGATCCCAAATTGTTGTTGTCACTGCAGCATGTTAACAGGCATTATACGTGAGTTGAAAATATAATAAAATAAAACAAAAAGTAAATAAATACACATCGACAGTATTAGCTATATAATAAGTACAAGATAAATAGAATATCTAAAGAATACATAATATATGGAATACACAGAATAAGTTAGAATACACCATAATAGCCCGATCTACAAATAGTGTCCAAAGTTGCAGTTATTTGTATCAATAATAAAACATACAAGCCCTTAGACACAGAAGAAGTGTTAGAGACTCACTGCTTGAGTGAATTAGTTATACTCTGCTGTGTATGTGTATGTGAGCACCTATTCTTCAGAACAGTGTGAATCATCTTCTTGGATGCTTCTTTCGTCTTTCCAGTTCCTTTTTTTGTGTCTAGACCTGCATCTTCTTGTGTGATTGTGTAATTTCTGCAGTAATCGAGTTGAGGCCTGGACACGGGATGTTCAGTTCCTCCTGCGCCAAGAGGGCCGGCCTGTTACTCGACGTGTCGGGAACATGTCCACAGTGAGGATCATGAGAAAAGACTGGGAAAACACAGACAAGGCTGCGCAGTGGATCCACCAGAGGGCTGCGTCCTCCTCACACCGGCCCTTCGCTCTGTATCTCGGTCTCAATTTACCTCACCCCTATAAAACGGAATCCCTGGGACCCTCTGCAGGAGGATCCACTTTCCTCACTTCACCCTACTGGCTGAAAAAGGCATTTTCATTCCCTGTTTCTTAAAAAAAAAAAAATCCTCATTATTGCAAAAACAATAGTGTATGTTTTTTATATAAATCACCATAAACAATTTTTCTTCCACACAGGTGTCTTCAGAGCTAATCACTGTTCCTAAATGGCTTCCCGTTGATGCCATGCACCCCGTCGACTTCTACTCCACCTTCACCAAAAACTGCAGCGGTGTTTTCACTGTGGAGGAAATCAAAAGCATAAGAGCCTTCTATTATGCCATGTGTGCTGAAGCTGATGCCATGCTGGGTTAGTAAGCAGAAGTAATTCACCAGGGGACAGACCAGTGTGCGAAATACAGGGGGGGTCCGGGGGAGCTCGACTCCCCTGATTAACACCTGAAAGCCCTGAAAGCCTCAACAGCTACATTTGAGGGGGGGTCTCAAATTATAATATTTATTTGTCACTTGCAATGGTCACTAAAATGTTTTTAAGCTTACTATGTCCAGTATTCATAATTCAAAACATTTATTCACAAATATCTTCTATTTTGGCAAAAGCATTTCCTCGCATAGAATCGAAAACAGACGGCTCTTTAACGGTCGCGTGTTCATTCATTCATATGAACGTCAGAATTATTTGACGGCACCCCTGAAGACGCCAGACGGCGCCCCAGTTGAGAAACGCTGCTATGGACTACTAATTGTCTTGGCTGGCATCCATGAAGTATTGTATAGAGGCCTACTGCATATTGAGAAATCTTCGACTGGTATGTTGCGCAATAAACGGGAGATGGGGACCCCCCCCGATTATTGACGGGTATTTCGCACACTGGGACAGACTCTTAAAGTAATGGTAGTGGGTTTTCGTATCTAACTTAAGGCGCTACCATAGTCTTTTGCACGCCGTAATAGATTACTTAAATTCAAACCGAACTCTGTTGCAAAGATAACTAATGAGGCAGCCCCAAACCTGCAAGAGCAGTCTTATTCTTACTGGATCTCAACGTGGACAAAATACCAAAAGTATTAAAGTGAAGTAGTGTTAGAGAGTGACAGTGTTTCCATCAAAGCCAGCTATAAAACAAGGTCTAGCGTAACTTTAAATCGAAATCTATAAAATGTAAATTATTCAGAATATTTTAAACAGTATTTATTTTTCTTCGCTGCAGCCTGTAAGAACATATGGCCACTTTAACTTTAATTACTCTCAGTGAAACTCCCATGAATAAATAAATGCAAAATAATATGTAAGATATATTGATATTGAGTTATCTGCCATTTTGTCCACGCTTCCTCACCCCACCAGGTCAGGTGATTTCAGCTCTGAGAGAGACTGGCCTGCTCAACAACACTGTGGTGATCTTCACGGCTGACCACGGAGAGATGGCCATGGAGCACCGGCAGTTCTACAAGATGTCGATGTTTGAGGGCAGTTCCCACGTTCCCCTGATGATCATGGGACCTGGGCTGATGTCTGGCCTGCAGGTCAACCAGCTAGTGTCCTTGGTAGATCTCTATCCCACTGTGCTGGGTAAGGAAGTAGACAGAAAACATAGGATTAAAATGTCTAAACTGTCTGCCTACTATCTGGTAAAGCAAAAGAATAAAAGCCCTATTATACTTTGATTTGAGTATTTTAAACGTAATACATCACACTTGTGTTTTTGCAGACATTGCTGGTGTTGCAGCAGTAGGTCATCTCAGTGGCCACTCGCTCCTTCCTCTGCTATCAAAGGCCAGAGTGTTTTCCAAGAAGCAGCATCCAGACTGGGTTCTGAGTGAATATCACGGCTGTAATGTCAATGCCTCGACATACATGCTGAGAAGTGGCAGGTGGAAATATATTGCCTACGCAGACGGCCTGACTGTCCCCCCACAGCTTTTTGGTAAACCTCTGAAACTAAAAATATAACTTTATCCTCATTTGCTTTCAAGAACAATGGAACAATCATTAAACCATGTGTCCTGTATCCTCTTTGTTTTGCAGACGTAACACTGGACAAGGATGAACTTCATAATGTTGTTCTAAAATTCCCCGATGTGCAGGCACATTTGGACAAGCTATTGCGTGGCATTGTGAACTATCCAGAAGTCTCCAAACATGTCCATCTCTACAATAGAAAAGCATTTGGTGCCTGGCGCCATAGTGTGGGGACAAACTACAGCCAGGTCATTGCTAACCTGAGGTGGCATGTGGATTGGCAAAAAGATGCGGTTGCCTATGAAAGAGCTATTGACAAGTGGCTCGATGGCTCTTTGTGATATTTTGCTTTGTTGAAATTATGGTTCACTTTTAGGATGTGTTTTTGTTTTGAATGAGCTGGACTCAAGCTTTGATTCAACTTGGCCTCTCACAATTTTTTACAGTGAGAGCCACCAATGGGTTTATATGTTGCTCTTATATTTATACTGTAAATGCTATAATTATGGATCATCCAGGACGTAATAGGCTATATTTAATTTCCTAATCTACCACTAAATCTGGACCTTTACTTATGTAACATCTCTGATCATTTGCAATGACTTTCAATGGGACCAAACATAACATGTCAATCACATAAAGTATAATGAATTCCTCCCAGTATTTAGCTATGTCCTTATCCGAAATAAATGAATATTTTGTTCACTTTTGTTTTGATTGTTTGCTTGTATTTGCACTCACATTCAAGTGAGACCCATGGATGTATTAAGTGTGGACCAAACTGCTGCACGTCATTTTATTTAGAAAATCCAAAGGAGGCGTGGCTAATTCTGTTTCACTTCCGTGTCAGCCAACTGCAGGAACAGAGGAAGTTTTCAACGTAAACAGTGGGTTCCCCAATATGCATTCACAATAGCAATAGTTTCGTGGCTAAAAGCTTGACAAAACAATTAAATAACCTTTTATATATTAAGGAAGGGTTAAAACCATGTCATATTCTATAGTACTGAAGCTAAATAGTTTAGAGGCTATGACAAGCTTACAGCTGATGCTACATTTAGCTAGCCAACAATGCTAATATAAACTCTGTTCACATTATTTACTGTTTAAACAGCTATTTCTACTTTGTCGGATACACCTGCTCAGTACTCTTTTATTAAGCCAAATCGTTAGCGTTAATTAGCTCTTAACATGTATGTTTTAAGTTCATATGTCTATGCCTTGTATGTTTGGGATGTGACCATTTTTGTTGTTGTATATGTCCCTCTTTGCTTCGTTTAGATATTGACAAGATGTCTAGTAAAGAAGTGAAAGCAGCACTAAAAAGTGCGAGAGACGCCATAAAAAACAAAGAATTCAAAGAGGCTCTAAAGCACTGCAAGGTAAAGTATCTGAGATACACACTACTGATAAAATGAAGTATAATGAGCTGTTGTTGTTGATATTAACCTGTTCCAAGGAGTGATGACACAGATAGTCTCGAGGGCCGAGGCAATGTATCTCTCACAGAGATGTTATATAAATGACTTCTATTTCTCTTATTTAGGCTGTTTTGAAACTTGAGAAGAGCAATTATAATGCCTGGGTGTTCATCGGCTTGGCAGCTAGTGAACTCGATCAACCAGATCAGTCACAGACCGCTTATAAGAAAGCTGTGGAGCTGGAGCCTGAGCAGCTGCTGGCATGGCAGGTAAGGGTGGACCATGTAGTGTTTACAGCTATAGGCTTAACAAATCCAACACAACACGTTGCTTGTCTCACATTGAGTTCAATTCATTAATTTAAAATGTAAACCCTTTATTAAATGAAGTAATTTCCCTCAATATGTCACTTTTTTGTTGTTGTTTTTATTGTATTTGATGCTCCCCACGTGCAGTAATTATGAACTATGTTTTTTAGGGCTTGGCCAATCTTTATGTGAAGACGGATCAGTGGGACTTCCAAGTGGAGCTACCTAACGTCTATCAGAAGCTTGTTGAGCTGTATGCAAGGTAACACCTCTTAAGGATGGCTGTGATTTAGTTCGTGTTTGCTTGAAGCCCAATTCTGAGTTCTTAGCTAAATATTTTTGTTTTGACTAGTCCAACATATTTGATTTGTGATGTTATTGATTTGAAATATCCTCTCCATTCACAGCTCTGACAAAAATAAATGTTACGAGACCATCAGTAAGCTGTCCGATATCTATCAGTCTGACAAAGAATATGCAAAGGTATTTTATATTAAAACACATGCGTTCAATGGATGGAACGATGGATTATCTTTCTTCTTTTTTTTTTTAAACGTTCGTAGATTTTAATTAATATGTATGTTTGAATATAGTTGGCAAAGGTTAAGCTGCAGCTCATTCAAGTGAAGGAGGAAGAGGGAGTGGACAAGAAAGAGTTACTGCAGCTATGGCAACAGCTGACCAAACTCCTCTCAGACTGCCTCAATGGGGAAGAGCAGGACAATGAAATTCAACAACATGTGAGATATTTACCCATTTCTTTTTGTGTATAAACACTTAAGAGCCCACCGCTGTAATCTATTAGCCCGGACTAACATAAAAACCGCATGTCTCTAACCTATCTGAACTGTTTTGTTTGTGCTTTTCAGATAATCACAGCATTTGAAAAGGCCATGGTTCTCATAGATCCTGTCCCAGGAGAGGAACACAAGAAGATGTCAGCTGACTATATCAAATGTCTTTCTAAAGTAAGTCCACCTCATCGAGTCAGAACCACTGAAAATGAAGGATGTTTTTCACGTCTATCAAAATGAGTCCACGTCATACATGGCTCTTCGCAGTTATGTTTTAATGAGCATGCTCATCGTGAATCTTCCCCTCCTGTAGCTGCCACAGGAAGAACCCAAAATGAAAGAGGCATGCGAGTCCATGCTCTCGCTCTACCCAAACCAAAGCTATCCTCTTGAGATGCTTTGTTCTCATTACCTCAAAACAGGTAACATACTGTTGTCTTGTTGTCTTGTCTTGTCAGTCATCCCAGAATGCCCTGAGGCTGTGACACTCAGTCGTGCTCTTTCTGCATGTTATGTTTGAATGTGAAGGTGTTCAGGATGAGGGTGCAGTCAGCTGTTTCTCCCGGCTCCTGGACGTGGCCCCGAACAGTGGAATAGGTCATCTGGGTCTGGGCACCAAAGCACTGCAAGAAGGGAGGTTTAAAGATGCCATCAGGGACCTTTCACAAGGTGAGTGAACACATCATGTATTTCTTATTGTAAGAGGCATCTGGACAGTTGTTACTGAAACGTGCACTCTGTTACATTCACAGGGGGTCCACGGGGTCTTACAAAGTATTAAAAGTTGATAAATCAATTTAGTGAAAATTAAGGCTATTAAAAAGTATTAAACGGCATTTTCCAAGGTATTACATTTTGTAGCTTGTTTTCAATAAGTATATAAATGGTCCAAAGAGGTTGTGTTCTACAGTCTGCCTGAATGTAATCATTGCGTAGGTGTGTAGTGTGATTCTGTGTAGTTTATTTATGGCATCCCGTTGGGTTTGACGTCATCTGAACAGGACATCGCACGCTCACTCAGGGTTCCTACGGTCATTAAAAACCTGGAAAGGTCATGGAAATTCAAAATAGAAATTCCAGGCCCTGGAAAAGTTTTGGAAAACAATATTTTTCCCAAAGTTTTGGAAAAGTCATGGAAATGTAACTAAAGTTGCATCAAATATAATTTATATTTGATCTAATCGCCGAAATAGCAATACTATAACGATAATAAATACTGTATCGTATAGTAATGAAACGTAAAATGACATTTAACTGACGAGGTATTTTGCTGGTGAGAGATTTTTACAATCACGCCCTCTAGTCTCCGGTGGCTTGAGCCTGTAGAAGCTAGTAAGCATACTATTTGATTTGTTTTAGATAACATGTTTCATATGCAGACCTTATTCAGTGGTACCGCTGAGAAAGAGTAATGTTTTTGGTCATGGAAAATTAGGTAAAGGTCCTGGAAAAGTCATTGAAAATCATTGGTGAAAAAGTGTATGAACCCTGTCACTGCTTGATAGCGCGCGAAGCTCCGTTTACGCCGGTTGTTAAACAACATCGTTATGGGGAAATGCAAGTCTGCGTCCAAATGGTTGGAAGATAAGGAGGAAGGACAATCAATACTGTATATAGTAAATATGAGGTAAAGTGTGTCACCAAGGTAACCGGTTAGAACTCCAAGTGCCGATGAGGTCTTAAAATGTATGGAAAGGGTCTTAAAAGGTCTTACATTTGACTTCAGGACTCCTGCATGTACCCTGATTTATGTATTTGGAAGTGTTTGTGCTTAGTACACCTTATGTGTTTCTTCTGTTTCATTAGGGTTACAGAAAATGAGCTCCAGCACAGGATGGTGCAGTCTGGCCGAGGCGCAGTTTAAAATGCAGAGATACTCAGACAGTGCTATGTCATGCACCCAAGGTATGTTATGTCTGCTTTGCAATACTATGATTCACCCAGATGTAATCACTGATCCAGCTAATCAAAGAAATACTATGAAAACTGTAAAGAAAAAATACAATTTCTTTAAATAAAAAAGGATGTTAGCCTCAATCTTTAAAGGTGCATGTTTCCCCCTGAGTTAGATACTGAACGTTGCTGTGTGTCTGCTTCTGTTAGGACTGACGCTGTGTGTTTCTGGAGACAACGAGCTGAGGGTCAAACTGCTAAAGCTGAAGCTAGAGGCTCTGGTCAGGAGTGGAGGGGAGGGGGCTGCAGACCAGGCTTTAGAGACATTCTCACAGGTGATGTGGTTAACTTTATTAATGTATCCAGCCTGTTGTATGTACGACACTTTGAATGTAATCATTGCAGCAGTTACAACGGTTATATTTATTATTATTTGTGTTGGTGAAGCTGTTTT
>CALSBZ010038534.1:0-13161 GCA_943591055.1 Gobionotothen gibberifrons | reverse complement strand
TCATGTGATTGGTTGTTGGTCGAGTTTCAGACAAGCTCACCGGCAAGCTTCAACGCACGCCGCCGCGTGGACGCTGCGTAAGAGAAAATGGTCCTACTTCTCTCTTTATTTATTACCTCAGTAAACATTTCAATTATGAGTTCAAGGTCTCAATCTCTAGCTTTAATTCCTCCAAACAGCATGATGTTCATTTACCTGTGATTGACAGGTCGCTATCACGCTGTTTTCCGTTTTTCATCGAACAACTTTAACCCTTTGTGTTTTCACTTAATTCAAGTTAATTGTAACTAAGGAGGTGGCGAATAAAAGGCCCCGTCCACACGGAGACGAAACAGAGACGGAAACGAACCAAAGTCGTTTTCAAAAAAGTCTTAGGTCCACACGAGATCGCTCAACAAACGTGTCCGTTCACACGAGACCGCTCGAAAAGGCTGGAGGCACTGTAGTACATACGCCGGGCCTGTAAGTGGCGCCACCACAAAATGCACCAAAAGCAGCGAAGAAGACCCCCCGAGCATGGTTGCCATGGTTGCCCTTCTGGTTATTCCCCTTGGTGGATTTAGCAACATGGTTCATGCAGTTCTCCATGTCCACTTGTTGCTGATGGGTGTGGCAGAGGAGCTGTAGATTTTGCCCAACATCTGTATGATGGTCAGTAGCGTCTGGAGCACGAAAGCAACCCTGTGATCCGCCATTGTTGTTGTTGTTGGCGAAACTCATCAGCAATGACGCGGCTGACGCGTGGGTGAGCAGCAGAGGTGGGGAGAAGCGGGGCTATGGCGCAATCGTTATCAGGAAATTATCGTATAGGGTGTACCAGAGGTGGGACCAAGTCATTGTTTTGCAAGTCCGAGTCAAGTCTCAAGTCTTTGCGCTCAAGTCCGAGTCAAGTCTCAAGTCTTTGCGCTCAAGTCCAAGTCAAGTCTCAAGTCAGGATGGGCAAGTTCAAGTCAAGTCCAAGTCCTAAACTTTGACAAAACGAGTCATAAACAAGTCATTATGTGCTTTTCACCAAATGTAATGACATCGATCAACAGAATAATACTCAATAATCAAACTGCTCTTTATTAGTCACAATCAGAGCACACTGTGCTCACAGGGAGGGTGGGGGCTGGAGCTATTGGAGCTAAAACGAGCCGTTAAAGGCAGAGAGTGAAATTCAGTGAATACACGTAGTTTACAGAGATGCTGAGAAACCAATGTGAGTTTGGAAAATTGCACAATATAAATCTATTCTAGTAGACCTCAACAATGGAATTATGATCAGTGGAAACGGCCATGACATGGGACCTTTAAGTATATTTTGATGCTAATACTTTTGTACTTTTACTTGTAACATTTTGAATGCAGGACTTTTTATTGTAACCGAGTATTCCTACACTCTGGTACTTTTACTCAAGTACAAGATCTGAACTTCTCCCACCTCTGACAATAAATCCTGAGTGGTTACCAAAATAAAACCTGATCTGAAGGTTATTTTCATTTTACAAATCCTGCACTCAGCTTTGCTTTCTCCAATATCATTGAAATGCAGCCAGATGCTGCTTCTTTTTCAGTTTTCACTAATTTCTTGACTTTTTCCGATGCGCTTGCATTTAAATCCGTCTCCCCGTCGCTCTGTGCAGCTGGCCTGTACCACTACACCTGCTGTGCCCCCCACCCTTCTTTCACATAATGGTATGATCCTAGTGTGTCCTCGTATATGATTGGCTGCATGGTGGCCTCTAAATAAAGTCCCGCCCCTGCCTGCAAGAGTAGAAGCAGCTGGAGATTCTGCTCTCCCCGACAGGAGTCTGCTCTTCTAGCAGCATCTCGCGATCGGCGTGTTGGAGACCTCTGAATTAAATTATCAAGTCACCTCAAGTCAGAAGGCTCAAGTCCAAGTCAAGTCCCGAGTCATTGGTGTTCAAGTCCAAGTCGAGTCGCAAGTGTTTTGTGATTGTGTCAAGTCGAGTCTCAAGTCATCAAATTGATGACTCGAGTCTGATTCGAGTCCAAGTCATGTGACTCGAGTCCACACCTCTGGGGTGTACACACGGAGCCGAAAGTGTTTCGTCCTCAGACTTACCCACTTTGGGAGCCTCGTGTGGACGAACCGTCTATACGTTAGAGAACGTTAGCGGATTCAACTGATATCGTCTCCGTGTGGACAGGGCCTAAAACTCATGGCCAAAAAAACAAGATGGTTACGGTCAAGAACCAAGATGGTGCATCTGTTGACAGCTAAAAACTATGAAGGTGGCGGCTATGGTTACCACTAAAACTATGATGAGGACTTCCTCCTCTTTGTCCTAAAAAAGAGTGAAAACCAATATTAAAAACCTTCTTCCACAAAACAATGGATGACGTCACGATGACTATGCCAACTTTATATATACAGTGGACAGTATGTCACGGTCAAGAACCAAGATGGTGCATCTATGTTGACAGCTAAAGACTATGAGGGTGACGGCTATGGCTATCGCTAAAACCAAGATGATGAGAGCTGAAAAAACAAGAAGGCAACGCGATCAAAGCGAAGATGGTGACGGTGAAAAATGGATATATGACGGTAATAATGGAGATGGCGATGTCCAAAAATCAAGATAGCAACAACCAAAACCAAGATTTAAAACCTTAGTCCACAAAACAATGGATGACGTCACGATGACTATGCCAACTTACTTATATAAGCATTTCAGTGTATTGACAAAAACCATGAGGGTTAAAAACAAAGATTAGGACGGCAATGGTCTGCTGCAGAGACACCATTTAAAAGCAATTCATTAGAGACAGTGTGAGAAACACTGAAATGATGGATCATTATTCCCTGCTGAAATGAGGCGTTACATATCCGTGGTCAGGTATGTGTAGTAAACAGCATGTTGACGGAGATGTGAGCTGACAGGTCCAGAAACAAGAGAGCAGAGTATTTATAGTGTCCTCATGGAGAGTGCTGTAACACTTCATCCTGGTTCATATCATTCTGGCTCAGGTAGCAGAGTGGAAGTCCCCGTTAAACTGGAACCAGGTAAACAGCAATATTCTCATTTACCTCAGCACTTTTTATCCGGTTAGTGAGACTCTGAATGTTAGCATGGAGGTTTTGGATGGTGCCTGACCTGCGTAGGGTTGCAAAGGGGCAGAAACTTTCCGGTACATTTCCGGAAAGTTTCCATGGGAAGTTAAACTGGGGAATTTTGGAAATATTCGATACAAAATTAAACAAAAAACATGACATTTCAAACAGATTTCTTTTAAAAAAAAATCTTTTTAAGTAGAACAGAACAAGTAATTATTTTATAGAACAATTATTTGTTTAATTGAAGAACGAAAACAGGAATGTTGAGTTAAATATTACTCATCCCCCCCAACCCCACTCATTAAAGTATACCCCCCATCCAAAAATCCCCACAAGTGATTCAGCAGGAAAACTATTTAATTTTTTCCTAGAAATCAATGTTTACAAAGTGGAATTTCACTTAAATAACAAAAAGACAGATTTTCTTTCACTTTGTCTAATCGAAGCATTTAGGCAGTTAAGATTTGATTTGCCCACTTTTTAAGATCTCTACCTCGTCCTGAATCAAACAGACGTGTGTTTGAATAATAAAATCAACAGTTCCTCCTGGTATTTGTTCACCTGGCCCAGGTATCAGAGTGGAGTTCCCTGTTAATGCCCGTCAACACGTCACTAACCCCCCCCCCTGCATCACCTTATCTCTACAGCTGGTGAACATCACTGACACTAAAGCTCTGGTCACACTGAGGGTCAGCACATTCCTGCACCATGCATATGGAGGACCAGAGCTGCCATCGTTAGACATACAACTAAATAAATATATATACATGTTTCTATTTCTGTGCACATGTATTTATTTATAAATGAACCTGCTCATTTTATTTTTAATAATATTATTATAATATATTATTATTTATTACAAACTTAAAATTACCGGTCCAAAAAATATTTCTGCTGATGCAAACTGAACATTCACTGCTGCTGCTTTACACAATTAATAAAAGCACTTCACTGCTTTTGTGATTACAGGATTGTGACGGGGTTCTATTTGTCTGTTCGAAACATAGGCTTCGTCGGTTGTTTTAAGCTCCAAAACTTTAATTATTACAGCAACAAAAATATAGCGAAACAGCACAACTTAAACAAACAAAATAAACGTCCAAAACAGGCCGTCCATCACTCAGCGAGAGTAAACGTGTTCTGCTGTTGCCTTCTCTGCAACATTCTTCCGAGTGACCTCCTCCTGGGCCAAAACTGTCCCTTTTGAACCCCCTCCCACCAGGCTCACCGTCAACTGGTGACACAATTAGCTCAAAACCATATTGTCAACATACAAATCCGACCCAAAACATAAACAGGTTAACTCTTAACACAATCATTCCCCATAATTAACAAACGCAAAAGAAATAATAAATTGCATGGTTCATGACATCCTATTTAAAACACGGAAGTGATGCGCCTCTGTCTTTTCTCCGAAGTGTGTGTGTGTGTGTGTGTGTGTGTGTGTGTGTGTGTGTGTGTGCGTGCGTGCGTGCGTGCGTGCGTGTGTGTGTGTGTGTGTGTGTGTGTGTGTGTGTGTGTCGGCTGTCAGTGGCGGAGTCAGTCACTCTGTGATCCGCTCCGTCACAAGGATATGCAATGTGTTTATTGTACATTGAGTGCTATGAGCTTCTCTTTGGCACCAGATCAGGTCACATGTCAGCAGGTAATGCATCACAGGGAGGGGCTTCTTTCTGTGAGATGCTGAGCTGCTCAGCAAAGTGACTTCCCACGGTCACAGACTCACGACAGCAGGAAATCACAGAATGATGGAAAAGGCAAATGATTGTCTGACCTCTTCACTAAAACAACAGCAGTCTCCACCAGTAAGAAAAGGGGAGTGATCCAAACACTTGAGTATCGTAATGTAATGTGTTGTGAAACTGTAGATTTTAAATGTTAACGGACAGGAGCTGATTTCATGCCTCAGCAACATAGCAACGTAAAGTTTCATGTGAGAGACAAAGCTTCCTTGATGCTAAAAGTGTTCTCTACTTTCAAAAATCACAATACATCGCTTTAATTACATTGTGCCTATATGTTGCGGGTAACACCATGTATTATACGCATCATGTCAGCAGATTCTTGCCAACACACAGCCTGAGGAAATGATCCAAACTTGTTTTGTGAAACTGTAGATTTTACATGTGGAAGAAGAAGATTCTGAAGATTCAACTTATTGTCATTACGTAGTAAAGGTACTATGTAACGAAGCGGTTTCTCTGCATTCGACCGCTCCCAGTGTTAGGAGCAGTGGGCTGCCATTATGTGCGGAGCCCGGGGAGCAGTGTAGGGAACGGTGCCTTGCTCAGGGACACCTCGGTAGCACTTGGTCTTTCCGGGACTTGAACTGGTGACCTTCCAGTAGTGTGAAACCAGCCAGAGCTTCTCACAGGGTTCAGCTTCTCAACATCACATGCAGAGATCACACAGACACAGACACAGGTTCATCTCTGGAACAACAACGACAACCAGCAGAAGCTAACAATCCCACGTTATCTGCCTTTCTCTAAATCTCCATTCTCAATACAGAGTGTCTCCTGCATCCTCCAGCCATCCAGCCATCCTCCCGTCTGTTTGCAGGTTATTGAAATGCTCTGTTGAACTTCAGCTCCTTGGCTTTGACCCCAGTCTGTATGGTGAACATGAGGAACTCATCCGAGCAGAGACGACTCAGATACTACCAGCATCAGCTCAATACAAAAACAACGTGTTCAATGTTTGCTGTGATATATTTACTCAAATTACATCAAATCTAAAATTACAGTTGACCTCAGAACCTCAGGAGCTTCACATGACAGAGGAACAAAGATTATTTACTTACGTTAAGAAAAACTAAAACCACAGGAACTTGAATTTCTATTCCTCCACAAAATATATAAGTTGAAGCATTTCCTTTCATCTCAGATGCATCAATCAGAGGATGGTGCAGTATAATAACGATATACAGAAAATACAAAACTAAATATGTATTTTCTCTCGTTTGTTCTATTAACATCAGCATGAGACATTCAACATGGAACCAGCTGGATACCCACCGTAAATATATGACATGTTTCCGAACTAGAGCAATGATGAAGAGTCAAGATCAATGATCCGACTCCACACTGCATGTCCTCTGGCTCTCGGTTTGTCACTGATTATATCCGTACTTTCTTCCTCTTCCGACGCCTTCAACAGCAGCTCCTAATCAGCGCTGAAGAGTTGGCGTTTTTTATTATTGCTTGTGTTTTTCCCCTGCTATGTCACTGTACGTTTCCCCTGACTCTGATTGAGAGAAGTCTTCTCATCAGGGCTCTATAAATAAAGAACTACGGCAGATATGTAATATTTAATGCAGCCGAACCGTGTATTACAATGCCGTTATGTGATGACCTCCAAAGAGAAAAGCAAGCACACTCGGAATAAAGTGTTTTCGGTCTGTTTCCGGTATTTGTTTATGACGATGTGATGTGAGATGTGAGACTGGAATTGCACAGGGGAAAATAACGTATCTATGCCACAATTTTAGATGCGGATTTTGTTAAACTAATACGTTCGCGCTGTGGACCAACACTATACATTGACGGGGAAGGGGGTAGCAATAAAGATAACACCATTAAACAGTTACACAACATAACAGAAATAATATCGATAGCAGCGTCCCTAGCAACCACCTTGGTAACAATGAAAACGTTGTATAGACACAATTTCCTGAAGTAATCTTCGTAATAACTAGCAAACTAAAGATCATGTACATCCACTGCACACATCATCTGAAATAACAACTCATATTTCTCGCATCAAATGACATCAAAACGCATTTTAATGGACAACTAACTTTAAAATAGGCATTTTACACCGAGAATAAAACGAAGTTCGGCCATGTTTTTTTTTCTGCAGGGAGAAATGTGAAGATCACGTGACATAGACGCCAGCCATTGGAATGAATGGTGAAAAAAAACGTAGGGATCTTACAATTTCAGAGGCGTTTCTGTAGGAATACTACGTCCTACGTTGTGGACCAACGTAGTTATTACACGTTTTTTTGTGTCTGGTGAGCATGAGAAACTCCTCCTCAGATACTACCAGCAGCAGCTGCATGAAAAAAACAAAGTCTTCAATTCTTGCTGTATTTCCTCAAATGTCTGAGCCCCAGGAGCCGTGCGTGCACACAGCAGAACAAAGACTACTAACCAACATGAAGACAAAGAGATCTCAGGAACTTATAGCAGAAAAGATATGAATGTAATCACTCTCAATGATCCATGACTGTCCAGTTATGGCTTGATGCTTCCCCTCGTAAATCACAAACCCTTCAGGACCTCAAACACTAAGGCAGGACCCAAAATGCAGTTATAAAACAAAAGGTGTAGTATGTTTAACAAAAAGCGAGCTTTAATCCAAAACAAAGCCCAAAAGGAAACAAGGAACAGTTTAACAGAGGAAGGATCGGGACCAAAATACTTCAGGGGCAAACATGGAGGGTCACAAAAGAGACGACTGAACATGGAGAAAAAGGGAAGACAAGATCATATACACAGAAGGGGAGGCAGCAACACAACACAACAACAACAACAACAACATCAGGGGCCTGTGCTACGAAGCCGGTTCAACCTAACCTGGATATGTTTGAGTTAGCCGGTTGGCCTAATCCAAAACATACGCGCTCTCGCTAAACGGTCCTACGACACGGGTTATCAAGTGGATCGCTCAAGCCAGCCGTGCCCTATCTAGTTAGGTGGCGTTCACATGAGAGGGGTGGTATCTGGAGCATTCGACCAATCACAAACATGGAGAAGCGTACTGACAGCGCAGCGTCATACTTCCTGAATCAAAAGTCAACTATATAATTAGACAAATATGAAGACGTTAAACTTCAAACATCCATGACTCAAACACTTGATCCAGGATCAAAGCCACATAGCTGCACCTGCAAGGTGAATACAGCTGGGAACAGAACAAGTGTTTGAATGCGTACATTAACAGGTTTATGATATCACTGCCCCGTCTAAGACACCATCTGACTTTCATTACATTTGACTCGAGTGTTTCCTCAACTTAATGTGTTGCTTAAAATAATCCTTCTGCATACAGTATGTGACACTGTGAGTGTTGCACGGCCAGATACGGCTCAGCTGACTCAGAGAAGGAGATATATGATACATTATGATGTGATATGCCGCGGACTGTACTGTTACTTTGATCCAGTTACTTATGTTGTGGCAGATATTTAAGTAAGCTTTCTTAACGCTAATGTTATAATAGTCAGATTGCTCTGAAGATGGGAGGTGATATTCTATTAATGTTCACGTTCACACAGTCTGTGATTTTTGCCGGCCGTCTTTCCTGCAATGGCAGTTTTTCTGTATTTCCTTTCTCCTGTAATGTGACTTGATCGCTTTAAACTCCGCACACGGAGCTCTGATTGGTCAGCAGGCGGTGCTTTCACTGAGTTGATCTCTTAGCCTGCAACCTAACCTCCTCCCGAGGAGGTTAGCCGCTCAGCGTCAGTTACCATGGAGATCTAGCCCGCTAAAAAGAGAACCAGCTTCGTAGGACCGGAAAGCCGGAGTTTTCCCTGAAGTTAGAGCTAAGAGAACATCCTGCTTCGTAGTATACCCCCCTGGTGAACACAAAGAGACACTCAGACACATGAAGGAAGACCAGACACAGGGAGGACAGAACCTCCACCTGTAGCAGAATCTATCGCACGTTTCAAACCACTTCAGTCCCTTTAATGAGGTTCATCTCATTGTGCCTGTATAATGACCATAAAGGATTATATTCTATTCTCTCAGTTATTACCGAACATGTAACCAGTAGCTGCGTTTCAATGCCAGATGATACGGTGAATCTCTGCCTCTGCGGACTCTGATGTCTCAAGGCCTGAGGACGCATGGAGTGAGCCATGGAAGGAGAAAGGGATGAAGGAAGGGATGGAGGATGGAGGACGGAGAAATAGACAGGCCGTGACACAAACACTGAAAAGCCCCTACCTGACGAGAGGGGGGGGGTTTCCGGTGACTCTGCACTCCAGGCGGATGGGGCTCCCCTCGGCCACCTCCTGGCTCTTCAGCTTCTGCAGGAAGCAGGGGGGGGTCAGCGGGGTCTGAGATGGAGCAGCAGAGGGGGGGTGATGGAGGAGGTGGTGGTGGTACACTGGAGGAGCATCAGGACCCCCTGCTGGCTCGCTGGGATGCTCCTCCTCCTGCTGGTGGGAAGAAGTGGAGGACAAATACTTTGTTACTGCGCTTAAGTAATAAAGACTTCATTTTTGCTTCTCCTCCAACACGTGCAGCAGGAAATCACAGAGCGTGGGGAAGGCAAATGATTGGATGAGTTCTTCACTAAAGCAACAGTAATCTCCACCAGCAAGAAAAAAGGGGAGCAGGAGATTATCCAAACACTTGTTTTATGAAAGTGTAGATTTTAAACTGCTCCTGTGAGGACTGTCCACAGTACTGGATGTATGTCAATCGCTTTGGATAAAACAAAGTCTAACAAGTGACATGTAATGTAATTTAAATGTTGAGAGTAGTGAACGTCCTCTTCCAACATGAGAGTAGCATGCTAACAGAGGTATCCCAACTGTAGCTGTGAACATGACAGGATGTGTGATTACCTAGAAGAGCATCAGGACTGTTTGAGGCATATGATAGCTATGTGATTAACATGATGACTCAGCCTCTATGGAGAGAGACATATGACAAGCATGATCATTTCTGACGTGGAGCTAATCTGAAGTAAACATTGAATACTGCAATTCTACTTGAGGAAAGGATGTGTGTACTTTTGCCGTCTCCTCCTCCTGGTGATGCTCCTCCTCCTCCTCCTCCAGGCGGGGGTTTTGAGGAGGAGCAGGGGTCTGTTTTTGTCCGTGGGGGGTCAGGTACCCGCTGTCCGGAGAGGAGGCGTCGTCCTCCTGGTGGGCGGAGCCTCTGAAGATGGAGGACAGCTCCTCGATGAAGGTGGCGGCGCGGCTGCAGAACTCTGAGGTCGACGCCGCGCGGTCGTTTAGCTCCAGACCTTCATGAAGGAGGCGGGGCTTATCCTGTTTATAGACGGGGGGCAAGGGTTTGAGACGGGGGGTGGGCTTCTCCACCTCTCTGGACGTGTGTTTAATGAGGGGCGGGGCTTCAGATGCTGCACCATCACCTTCAGATGGAGAGGAAGCTTTAGTTTGGGGGTGTTCAGCAGAGGATTCTGGGTCCTCCAATGTTCCCCCGAAGGCCTCCAGGGCCAGGTCCAGGCTGCGGTGGATCTCCTCTGCACTCAGGAAGGCCGTGAGGTCAGCGAACCCCTCCTCCAGCTCTGGGTCCAGGTGCGGGCCCCCCCCCCCCAGAGGGCGCCTCAGGCGGGTTCCAGCTCCCGTCCTGCATCCTGAAACACAGAGAGGGGCTGGTGTTAGCATCATTGAAATCACTCAAAACCCACCTGTTCACTAAAACACACGAGTTCCTCCGTCTTCAGGCTCTGAGAGGTAAACAGTGGCCGTTTCTCAATGTCGAGTATACCTCCTGCAGAGCCACTATTTCAAGTATACTACGTCATCGAGTGGCGCCGAAGGACTGTTTAAATGCATGTTAAATGCCCAGCATTCTGCGCCACTCGATGACGTAGTATACTTGAAATAGTGGCTCTGCAGGAGGTATACTCGACATGGAGAAACGGCCAGTTAGTGTGTATCTTTAGGGCTTTTATTGTGAAAGGAAAGCAGGAAGGAGTAATAATAAGTAACATGTTTAACACTGCATTCAACCACTGACCCCCCCCCACCACCGCTAAGCTAAAGGAGGCTAATGTTGGGCTATAAAGGAACTACAGCACGGTCACATGACTTCACGTCACCACCGCTAAGCTAAAGGAGGCTAATGTTGGGCTATAAAGGAACTACAGCACGGTCACATTACTTCACGTCACCACCGCTAAGCTAAAGGAGGCTAATGTTGGGCTATAAAGGAACTACAGCACCGTCACATGACTTCACGTCACCACCGCTAAGCTAAAGGAGGCTAATGTTGGCTAAAATCCTGTATCTAAAACATATAAAACACAAAGACTTGATATGTCTTAGTGTTGTAAACTCATGTTGTTGTTGAATGTCCTCTCTTGTTATTTTGTGGGAATGCTGTTAACAGCATTCCAACTAACTGTTCTTCTACGCACACATTTGTATTATTCCGCCGACTTATTTTGCGCCTCTTTTCCTCCCGCATTGAACATCGCAGAAACTCCGTTCAAACATCAAAACGTTCAGCTCGGTCGGGAATCGATGGCTATTACTTTTCTCATTCATAACTTTCATAATTCCAGAGATACATCCCATAATTCATCACATTTTTAACATTTGAACTTTAACATTGCACAGCTCGTTAAGGCAGAGTGCGTGATGTCAGAGTTAGAGTGGAGGACAGTTTGAAATTTGCCTTCATATTTTTTTTTAAAACTCCCATAATTCCCAAACCCTACATTCCTGAGACATAATTTTTCATGACAAACGTAGGAAAACATCTCGTAGCTGGGAAAATGACAAATAATTAAGCAAAATAATTAAACAAACTGCCTCTTGAGGGCATGACGTGACAAAAACATTCAACATTCCTCCATTAAAACCCATTGTAATTTCAGGCTGATATTTCCGCACAGCAGCAGCCGCACACCTTTAGTTAAACTGCCAAAAAGGCCACATTATTAACCCGAAACTACACAAAAATTACACTTCAGATACTCAACTTCCTTGACATGCTTCACGTTTTGAAATTTCACAGATATCTGTTACGGTTCTTCCACAAAACGTTCACATGTAAGAGGTTCATCTCTCATCCAGAACAATGGAAACCTTTGATCTCTGGATGCCTCGTTAGCTCAAATAGAAACACCTGTGTAATGGAACACGATGATGTCATCGCTCCAACTGACATGCTCAGAGCAGCAGACTTCAACAGTCCAGCCGTGAAGACATCATCGGGACAGTTTTGAGATTTCTTCAAATGCCGTTGCCATGGCAACACATTGCTCGCCTTGAAACAGGGTTTTCTCATAACTTCAGTTAATATACTCCAAACAGCCCAGAAATTCACAGGTTTGGTAACGATGCAGCCATCAACGCATCTAAGCGTATTATGGGGTGTCATCAAATGCCGTTGCCATGGCAACGGATCATTCGCCATGAAACATGATGTCGCTGTAAGTCCCATCAACACGGTCCAATCGTCCCCCAATCTTCACTTGTATATCACCGGTCCATGCCTCAACAGCTCTACGCCACATCTGAGATCTCACCATATGCCGTTTCCATGGAAACGCATCCCTCGCCATAACACGTGATGTTGCTATAAGTCCTATGAAAATGTTCAAAAAGTGCTCAAACTTCACGTGTGTGCCAACAGTCCAGCCGTGAAGACATCTACGGGACAGTTTTGAGATTTCTTCAAATGCCGTTGCCATGGCAACACAATGCTTGCACACACGGCTTTCTCATAACTTTAGTGAAACTGCTCCAAACGCCCCAAAACAGGTTTGGTAACGATGCAGCCATCAACGCATCTAAGCGTATTATGGGGTGTCATCAAATATTGTTGCCATGGCGACAGATCATTCGCCATCAAGTTAATTCAAAAGTTTGCAGTTCAAATATTCTGCTGCTATTCCAAGCCTTTTTACTTTCTTTTCTTCTCTCATCACACATTCAAGCCCCCAGTGTTCATGTATCATTTCAATCTAAATTCTTCACTTTCTTCTTACACATTACATTTCAGCAGTTTAGCGTCAGCTTTTCAGCATAAAGCATTCCCACTAGCAATTTCTTCAGGAATTGCATTCTCTAGTTTACACTAATGTTTGTAACTTAACAGTGTTGCTATTCACTGCTTCCAGCCCGAGGACTACAGCTTCAAGCTAACTCTGGTAAATGCTAAGAAGCTGTGCTAATAAATAGTTCCCATGTCATGTGTATTTATATTGACATGTGTTATAGTGTAGCATGTTGTTGCTACTGTGGAGACACTCGTCTGACGCAGAGCAACTCTCATGGCGTCCTGCAGACCGGCTGTTGTTATTTTTAATCCCCCAGGGCTATGTTTCACAGCAGCAGCAATGCAGACACACACACACACACACACACACACACACACACACAC